>JALIZH010011917.1:0-97515 GCA_030522465.1 Rhipicephalus appendiculatus
AATGTGATATCTGCAATTTTATGTATCGCCACTTCCCTTTTTAATGTCTTTGGGCCTTGAGGGGCAGTACAATTAAGCCAAAGAATGTGTAAGCGGACAATATTTGTAGTTGCTTTGATCTGTAGTGTAGTAACTTTCATATAACTGGTGTGGATTTAGAGTGGATGAAAGCGACCGAACGTACAACCGTCCTGTTCAACTTGTTTACATTTATGAAACGGTTAACACATTACACTTTACCACACTATAAGTTATGTCCCCTATGACTTCCTTGGCTTCATTCTTCCTTGGTTTGGTTAGTTTCTGTCTAACAACAACAACAAAAAAAACTAGCCCTTCATTCATATATCATTTATTTACTCATAGCGAGGATTTCGTTCTGAAAGGATTGACGCCTTCTCGTAGTATGCGAGGGTTTATTGGTCAGCTGCAGGGCTGGGCAAAGATACTTTGAAGTTGTATCGCAATACGACGCAAGATACTGAGGTAAGAAGTATTGGAGGTGCAGATACAAGATACAACCGCAATAACTGTATCCGATACGATACTTTCTAATTGTATCCTAAGGTACTTCGATACATTCGCAAATTTGTTATTATACACCTGCATAATGTAGTAGCGAACGCCTATGCACACAAAGGTCTGCTTGAATATTTCTTAAATGTGACCGACTTCATTTCATTTTCATGAAATATCTCTTAGTATCTTAAAAGTATTGTCCTTCTTGCTCAAAGTACGTTAGTTTACCTCCGAAGAACGTATTGCGATTTGTTTTCGCTGCTTAAGATGACAGCTCTTCGCTGACAGCGGTTCTTGCCTGTCATTTTTGTAGTTGATGGGAGTCGCTGCACAGGTGGGCGACCAGCTAGCAGGTTCCCATCCAACAACAAGAACTTCCATAAGAAGCCTTCGCACGATGGTGCAAATACCGGTGTGCACTTTTACCTTGTCCATAAAAGACCTTTCATGCAATACCCAATCACTGGTGTACAGCAGAAACATCAATGGTAGCGGCATTTTTTGTGGCGTATTGTGTATATGAAGAGCATATCAAGCTGCAATTACTTTTCATATTTCACTTATCTCCTGGCGTAAAGCTTTGTCCTCTATATACTCACTAATGTGCAATCGTTTAACAATTTCTCTTCAACGAGAGAACATGTGCACCGCAGAATCGCCCGAGATATATTGTATTGTGACGTGGTGGTGACTATGAAAAAGGTGGCAGTCACTCCTGTAGAGACGAAAATCTTTGTAGGGCTAACGTGTGCCCCGTAAACTAAGTAACTAAAAGTACAACAAAGCACGATGTTCACTGAAAGTCGTTGGCCGTCGGTAATCTGATCATGGGCGGGACGCGTTGTGTTTAATGCATCAGTAATTGCTCCTTGCAGAGTTATCGCTGGTGCTTGCGTAAGCTCCCGAATAGACTGGAGATTTCGCCTACTATGCGTAATCCTAATAATAATACTTGTTGGGGTTTTACGTCACGAAACCACAATATGATTGTGAGCGAGACCGTAGGGGAGGGCTCCGGAAATTTTGACCACCTGGTATTTATCAAAGTATATAGAAATCTAAGTACATGGGCCTCAATATTTCTCCTCCATCGAATTGCGGCCGCCACGGCAGCGGTCTGTGCGTAATCTTAACAGAACAATCGGAGACAATCGCGAGGATCCCGAAACACTACGTCACAGCGCCGAACGTTGCTAACAGTCTTTTGTGGTTTAAATCCGATCACACTCACAAAAAAGAAGAAACCAGAGCAGGAGCGTAGCCAGAAATTTTTTTTCGGGAGGGGTTCAACCATACTTTATGTGTGTTCGCGCGTGCGTTTGTATGTGTCCGCGTATATATACGCAAGCAAAATTGAAAAATTTCGGGGGGAGAGGGTTTGAAACCCCCCAACCCCCCCCCCCCTTGGCTACGCCACTGAACCAGAGCGCGTGTCACTATAATTCAGTCAGCGATTATTGCTCAGTGAATGGAGACAGTCAGCAGAATTCAGTCAGCGATTACTGTTTCGCACTGTAGTGTTGTGATAGCAGTATCATCTTGTATCTTAAGATACACGATACAATATTGAATGTATCTGAAATACAGACACAGATACTGCTTTTGCGAGACGTATCGCGATACAGATATCAGATACCCAAAGAGTATATAAGATAGTGCCACGCGCCTTTCTTATTTTTCTGTACTCGGTTCTCGTCCACAAAGACTGCCCGCATGCTCAGCGCAAACCGCGCCTCATTGTTCTAGAAGCTTCACGATTATTGTAGATCGTTGTGTTAAGATTGCGCACGAGACGCGAACACTCGAGCTTATTCCAGAGCTTGCGTGACAACCAGTGATAAGGCTAGAATGTTCGACGCGTGAGTTATAAAAGCCGGCGCGTTCCAACGTTGTTCAGTTAATCGACGGCCGACGCTCTGTTCGCCGCTATCAGTGCCAGCGTTTATTGCTGTAATCTCACCTTCAGTTTACCGGCCACAAGTTCGGCCCAAATAAAGTGTTTCGTCTTGGACCACTGCCTACTGCCTTCGTCAACGTCACGACCACGTGACATCTGGTGGAGGTGCTGCTTCGTCCATGCTCCGGACGCCCCCCGCGAAGCACTGACCCAAGCTCAAGCCACGAAGAAGCTGACGCTAAGGAGAACCCGGAATCTCGAGCTAGCCGCAGGCAGAAGGGACTTCAGCCAGAGTACGGGCTACTCCCCGAGACAAGCAGGCAGCCCAAAACCACGACAGCGACCGCAGATACGATGGCAGCCCCTGTACCGCCCACAACGGTCGTCATGCACCAACCCCGAGAGCCGCCGACTTTCCGCGGTTCACCATGCGAGGATCCAGAGAGCTGGCTGGAGGAATACGAGCGGGTCGCCACGTTCAACCACTGGGACTCCGACGAGAAGCTCCGCCGGGCCTACTTTTACCTAGAAGACTCAGCAAGGACCTGGTTTGAGAACCGGGAGTCGGCCCTTCAAACCTGGGATCTCTTCCGCGGCACATTCCTGGACACATTCAGGAGCATCGCCCGCAGGGAAAGAGCCGCGACATTACTGGAGACGCGGGTGCAACTCCCGAACGAAAATGTCACAATCTTCGTGGAAGAAATGAAGCGGCTGTTCCGGCACGCTGACCCCGACATGCCTGAGGAGAAGAAGGTCCGTTTGCTCATGCGAGGGGTCAAGCAAGAACTCTTCGCGGGATTGATGAGAAACCCACCGAAGATTGTTCAGGAATTCCTCTCGGAAGCGACTACGATCGAAAAGACGCTAGAAATGCGCACCCGGCAATTCGATCGCCGGTCGACGCCAGGCTACGGAGACAGTCAATCACTATGCCCAGACGACCTGCGCGAGACTATAAGAGCCGTGGTGCGAGAAGAACTTCGCCGAATGATGCCGCCGTGCCAGCCACAGGTTTCCTCCATCGCAGACATCGTCAGAGAGGAAATCCAGCAATCGCTCGGCATCCCTGAGGCAACGCAGCCGCAACCCCAAGCCATGAGCTACGCTGCTGCTGTCCGCCGTCCCGTTCCCCCCTCCTCGCCCCCCGTCAAGACGCCACTCCTCCGCAGTTCCGCCGTCAGACGCCGCCACCGACGTCATACCGCCCACCAGCCGGCCAGCGATACACGCCGAGAAAGACCGACGTTTGGCGTGCACCCGACCACCGCCCACTATGTTATCACTGCGGAGAAGCCGGCCACACGTATCGCCGCTGCCAATACCGTGAGATGGGACTGCGTGGCTTCGCCGTGAACGCACCGCGTCCGCAGCGAGGTGAACGACCACGGGACATCGCCGACTACCTGGCAGGAGCGCAATGGACGCCACGAAGTCCTTCTCGATCGCCGTCGCCAGGCCGCTACACCTCACCGCATCGCCGGCAGTACTCCGGCCCAAACCGGGGCCGGTCGCTTAGCCCGTATCCGGGAAACTAAGGGCAGCAACCGATGGAGGTGCGGTTGCTGTACGACGAAATGCCGAAGATCCTCCGCGGCCGCCGACGACGACAACGCGACGAAACCTGCAGAACACGACGCGAAGCAAACGAAGCCCTGCTGACGAAACGTCGTGGGCCGACGAGGACGGGACGACGCAACATGGAAGCAGAGCAACATTTCGACGCAGCCGTGATCCGACGCCGCGACCCAACCGCAACGCACGACGACGAACCAGCGACCTCTACGTAATATTCGACGGCCACAACGTCACCGCTCTCGTGGACACTGGAGCCGACTATTCCGTCGTCAGTGGGCCTTTCGCGACGAAGCTGAAGAAAGTGAAGACTGCTTAGCAAGGCCCTGAAATCCGGACCGCTGGGGGGTCATATAATAACGCCGGCCGGTGTTTGCACAGCAAGAGTCACCGTCAATAACCGGACTGATCCCGCCAGCTTTCTAATTCTGCAGCACTGCTCCAGGGATGTGATACTGGGGATGGACTTCCTAAGCAAACACGGCGCCGTCATCGACCTGAGGTCTGAGTCGATAACACTGACTTCAGAAAAAGCGTTGCTGCCCCACACGACGCCGGAGAATCATGCCTTGAATGTAACAGAAGAGCAGGTCACCGTTCCGCCTCTCTCCAGCGTCGTCATTTCCGTCGGCATCGAAATACCCGCTAACCTTGAAGGCGTCGTCGAGGGCGATCACCACCTGCTTGTGAACCGTCAGATATGCGTAGCAAGAGGCATCGTCGAGTTGCGCGACGGCAAAGCAAAGGTACTGCTGACAAACTTCAGCCACGAATATAGGCACCTCAACCTTGGTACGACGGTCACCTACATCGAGAAATTCGTGGACACCAGCAATGCTTTCGCCCTCTCCGATATTGCCGAACATCCTTCGACGAATCGAGGTCCCGAAACAGATTTCGACGTCAACCCCAGCCTCCCAAAGCAGAAGCAAGACCAGCTCAAAAATCTGCTCCTGCAATTCAAGGACTGCTTCTCATCGTCGTCAAGAATTCGACAGACCCCAGTAGCCAAACATCGTATCATAACCGAAGAAAGTGCACGACCAGTCCGTCAGAGCCCGTATCGAATTTCGACGCGAGAACGCGAAGCAGTAAAGAAGCAAGTCGACGAAATGCTACGCGACGACATAATCCAGCCGTCCAAGAGTCCCTGGGCGTCTCCCGTGGTGTTGGTGAAGAAAAAGGACGGGACGCTACGTTTCTGTGTGGACTATCGTCGCCTGAACAAGATCACGAAGAAGGACGTGTACCCCCTCCCAAGGATAGACGACGCCCTGGATCGACTCACAACGCGAAGTACTTTTCGTCGATGGACCTGAAGACGGGCTACTGGCAAATCGAAGTCGACGAGAGAGACCGAGAAAAAGACTGCCTTTATAACACCAGACGGCCTGTTCGAGTTTAAGGTCATGCCTTTTGGTCTTTGCTCGGCCCCCGCGACCTTCCAACGCGTTATGGATACTGTACTGGCTGGCTTGAAGTGGCAGACTTGCCTTGTGTACTTGGACGACGTCGTTGTGTTTTCCTCGAACTTCGACGAACACCTGCGGCGCCTTGAAGCTGTACTTCAAGCAATCAAGACCTCCGGACTTACCCTGAAGCCTCAAAAGTGCCGTTTCGCCTACGAGGAACTCTTGTTCTTGGGCCAAGTGATAAGCAAGCCCGGAGTACGCCCCGACCCTCACAAGACAGCCGCCATCGCTACGTTTCCGCCACCTGCCGACAAGAAGGCCGTGCGTCGATTTCTCGGCCTGTGCGCCTACTACAGGTGGTTCGTCAAAAACTTTGCCCGCATCGCCGAGCCACTCACTAACCTTACCAGGACTGACGTCGAGTTCAAGTGGGAAACGCCTCAGGAACAAGCATTTCAAGAACTAAAACGACGCCTACAAACGCCTCCGTTACTTGCGCATTTCGACGAACACGCCGAAACAGAAGTGCACACCGACGCAAGCAGCGTGGGACTCGGCGCCGTCCTTGTGCAGAGGACGGACGGACTGGAAAGGGTCATCAGTTATGCTAGCCGGTCGCTATCCAAGGCAGAGGCCAACTATTCCACAACAGAAAAGGAGTGCCTCGCCATCATCTGGGCTACGTCAAAGTTTCGCCCCTACCTCTATGGCAGGCCCTTCAAAGTTGTGAGCGACCACCACGCCTTGTGTTGGCTAGCTAACTTGAAGGACCCATCAGGTCGTCTCGCAAGATGGAGTCTAAGGCTTCAAGAATTCGACGTCACGGTCGTTTACAAGTCCGGCCGAAAACATTCTGACGCCGACTGCTTGTCTCGCGCCCCCCGTCGACCCGCCGCCGCAGGACGACCATGAGGATGACTTCTTCTTGGGAACCATAAGTACCGACGACTTCGCCGAACAACAGCGAGCCGACCCGGAACTCAGGGGCCTTATGGAGTACCTCGAAGGCAAGACAGCCATTGTTCCGAAGGCATTCAAGCGAGGACTCGCATCGTTTCTCTTGCGAAACAGCGTTCTCACAAAGAAGAATTTCTCGCCGCTTCGAGCCGACTACCTTCTCGTAGTGCCTTCAGCAATGCGTCCAGAAGTCCTCCAGGCACTACACGACGACCCGACGGCTGGACACCTCGGACTTTCCCGCACGCTCGCAAGAGTACAGGAAAAGTACTACTGGCCGCGCCTTGCCGCCGACGTCGCCCGCTACGTAAGGACGTGCCGAGACTGTCAGCGACGGAAGACACCGCCCACCAGACCAGCAGGCTTCCTTCAGCCGATCGAGCCTCCTCGGCGACCGTTCCAGCAGATCGGGATGGACCTCCTGGGGCCGTTCCCAACGTCGACTTGCGGAAATAAATGGATCGTCGTGGCTACCGACTACCTCACCCGCTACGCCGAAACAAAGGCCCTGCCTAAAGGCAGTGTCGCCGAGGTAGCCAAGTTCTTCGTTGAGAACATTGTCCTTCGACACGGCGCCCCAGAGGTTCTCACCACCAGTGGCGTAAATCCATTAAGACCACAAGGGGGGACAGACATCTTGCAATGGCGGCCATTTTGTTTATATATATATATATATATATATATATATATATATATATATATGCTTTATTTTTAATCACAAGAAATTAAAATTATGCATTTCCATATAATAATAATAATATTAGTAATAATTATAAAACAAGGATCAGAAGAAATAGCACTCAATATCCAATAGTAAGCGACATAGCAAGGCGAAGTTAGTTTCTATCAACTCGTGAGCAGGCGCTAGCATTTTTGCAGCTGCGTCATTCGGGTTAAATTATGCAATAAAGATTGTACCACTTTTTGTGCTAACGCATAAAGATATTCCCCATCGTGTGTACTGGCTAGAAGTACTGAGTTTCTGTTCAATGAAAGTTTTTCAAATTTCATAGTTGGTTTTACGGAGAGTGCGTTGTCCTTGACTGTCAATAATAATAATATCTGGGGTTTTACGTCCCAAAACCACGATATGATTATGAGAGACGCCGTAGTGGAGGGCTCCGGAAATTTCGACCATCTGGTGTTCTTTAACGTGCACTGACATCGCACAGTACACGGGCCTCTGCAATTTCGCCTCCATCGAAATGCGACCGCCGCGGCCGGGATCGAACCCGCGACCTTCGGGTCAGCAGCCGAGCACCGTAGCCACTGTTCCACCGAGGCGGACTCCTTGACTGTCAAGAAAGTCAATCATGACATGTGGAAGCTAAATATCGAGGGGGGACACTTGCATGGGGTGTCCCCCCCCAGCCTGAACACAGGGGGGGTCAGGACCCCCCCTGACCCCCCCCCATGATTTACGCCACTGCTCATCACCGACAGAGGTACGGCGTTTACGGCTGACCTAACTCAGGCGATTTTAGGATACAGCCACACAAGCCACCGCCGGACCACCGCGTACCACCCACAGACCAACGGCCTGACCGAGCGCCTAAATAAGACCATCGCCGACATGCTGGCCATGTACGTCGACGTCGAACACAAGACGTGGGACGCCATCCTACCGTACGTGACCTTCGCGTACAACACGGCCGTACAAGAAACGACGCAGATGACGCCGTACAAGTTGGTTTGCGGACGGAGCCCAGCAACGACTCTCGACGCCATGTTACCAAACGTGAGCGACGAAGAAAACACCGACGTGACCGCCTATCTACAGCGCGCCGAAGAAGCACGACAGCTCGCCCGCCTGCGGATCAAGAATCAGCAGACGACTGACAGCCGCCGCTACAATCTTCGACGACGCTTCGTGGAATACCAGCCCGGCGACCGCGTTTGGGTGTGGACACCGATACGCCGACGTGGACTTTGTGAAAAGCTTCTTCGGCGATACTTCGGGCCATACAAGGTGCTTCGACGTCTCGGTGCTGTGGACTACGAAGTAGTCCCGGGCGGCATTACAAACTCTCAACATCGCCGTGCGCGACCTGAAGTCGTCCATGTCGTGCGCCTCAAGCCGCATTTAGCGCGTTAGCGAACCTGAGGACTGCACTTATTGCTTTATTATTGTACTTTCTTTCTTTATTGTTGTGATTTATTGCTGCATGTATTTTTCCCCTTGCTCTTTTGTAAGCATCGGGACGATGCTTTTTCAGAGGGGGGCATTGCCACGCGCCTTTCTTATTTTTCTGTACTCGGTTCCCGTCCACAAAGACTGCCAGCATGCTCAGCGCAAACCGCGCCTCATTGTTCTAGAAGCTTCACGATTATTGCATATCGTTGTGTTAAGATTGCGCACGAGACGCGAACACTCGAGCTTATTCCAGAGCTTGCGTGACAACCAGTGATAAGGCTAGAATGTTCGACGCGTGAGTTATAAAAGCCGGCGCGTTCCAACGTTGTTCAGTTAATCGACGGCCGACGCTCTGTTCGCCGCTATCAGTGCCAGCGTTCATTGCTGTAATCTCACCTTCAGTTTACCGGCCACAAGTTCGGCCCAATAAAGTGTTTCGTCTTGGACTACTGCCTTCGTCAACGTCACGACCACGTGACAATAGTATCTAAGATACATGTATCTTCGATACTGTCCAGCACTGGTCAGCTGTCTATTCCTTAAAAAGATCACGTGCTACGTGACGCGAGCTGGCAAAGAAAGTGTTGCGCACTCACCCTCATTGACTGAGAGCAGCGCTGACTAGCTCTCCCAAGACTTGCAAGCACATAAATAACCAATAAAGTATACGAGAAGACAACCGCCGCTTTAACTCAGTTCGCAGAGCATCGTACACGTTATTATCCGAATATCTGAAGTTAGGTGCCTAAAGGTGGCAAGCTGATTTACGTTCAGTTTATAATTTATTCGCATGTACATATAATAATTACTACACTTCAGTGAAAAACAAAACAAAATGTTAAAGACAGTTGCACGCATTTCAAATATTCAGAGAGTCCTGTTGGTCTTGCGCCCCTCTATCTTATTTGCCGCTGAAACTTGCATTGAGACTCCGTTTCTCTAAGCTCCGTATGAGGTTCTAGTCGTTAGCTTTGGGCTGCTGCTTGCTTAGCGAAGACCGAGGGATTATTAAAACTTCGCCGGCGTTGACATACCCACGTCAGCGCACTAGCATTCTAGACCTTCAGTGTCGGACGTTGGCGGGACGGGTGGGGCCTGGGTGGCACCTGCGAGCGAACTCATTCTTCCAACCCAAACGGAATTCATGGCGGGATAGACCGTCTGAAGTGCGCGCTCTCTTTTCTGTTTCCCTTTTCTCACCACCTGGCGCGCACTTATTGGGCCGCTCTAAGCCACGCTGACGGTCTTTTTTTTTTTCCTTTTTTTTTTTTGTTTGAAATGGCGGCGCGGGGGGGCTGGGGGGGGGGGGGGGGGGGGTGAGCCTGCGCGGAAGGAAGGAAAACAAGAGAGAGGAAAGGCAGGGATGTTAACCAGTTAGCATAACCGGTATGCTACCCTGCACAGGGGGAAGGGATGGGGGAGAATGAAAGAATAGTAAAGAAAAAGAGAAAGAGGAGGAGAACACACGCACACACACAACGTCACAGCGCAGAGTGGCCGTCCTGTGCAGTATACGGCATCATTAAGTATCTACAGCCGCTTGTGCAAGTCTGTTGGAGACTGCGCGGAATTTATTTTGTATCCCAGCAGCAAGCGTGGCATCGATGCAGAATGGACAAGGCGGTCCGCCAAAGAGCTCGGCTGTTAATAATGTACCCTATACTGCGCTTAGCTTCATTGTTTGTTGGTTTAACCTGGGTATGCCTGAAAATGCTTTACCGAGAGTAATAAGTAGAGACCGGATTATAGGCAAATGCCTATTTTTTTCCTTGCGTTCCTATCGTGCCACTTTGATATATGAGCACGAATTAGGGGTTAAGGAGGGCTTTTATAGTGTTTTTATAGTGCCTATAAATGCCTATTTTTGGGGTTTGTGCCTAAATGTCTATGAGCGCCTATACATGCCTATTTTCAAGAACGGCGCCAATATGAGCACTATTTACACTCAAATTTTGCTTCCGAGTACAGTTTGATACCATAATTCATGTTACCGGGCAAAAATGACGTTTCGGAACTGTATGGGGTGCCACAACCTTGTGCCCTAGTTCAACAAACTTCCGGTAAGCAACCGCTAGCAGCAGTGTAATGGGACGCGCCCGCCACTTTACCCCACCGCACTGACATGGCGCGAGCGGTTGGAGCAGGGGGAGGAGGAGGAGAGGAAAAGGCGTTATTTCTGCAACCTTAAATGGGAGCACGTCCCAGCGTATACAGTGCAATGGGGAGAGGAAAATAATCGTGGGAAGAGGAGAGGAGAGTGGCGTCCGTGGCCGAGGACGTGGCGGGCGGCTTTTACAGCCGGTTTTCCACTCCAGTGTTCCCAAGAAATTGAAGCCCCTCCTTGAAGACCTGAGTGTGGTGGGGGGCAGAAAACAGTAGGTGCCTCTGTGCAGCAGCAGGAAGATGGAGAACGAATGCGAAACCATGCATGGAGTGCCGTCAGCGAAATGTAGAGTGCAAGTAAAAAAAATCAGATGTGCACTTGGCTTTTGTTTCGTTTGTAATTTACTTCTTAAAGGGCGCTTCACCAGGTCACATAAGAACTTTTAGTTAGACACTGGAAGTTGTTGCGTGCCCAATGAAGAGCTTTGTACCGCAAGAACTTTTTAACTGGTTCATTACGAGCCGCGAAAGCATGATGCTGGTAGGTGAGCTTGAAACCTTTGCCACTCGCAAGCCAAATTTCTTCCCTGCCTTCTTCGGTATCGGAGGAACTCGGAGCCGGAAGATTGCGTGCGCAGACGCATCAACACGTCATGCGCACGCAAGGTGTGCGCATGACATGCCAAGACAGGTCGTGCACACAAGCGGTGTTGTATCGTTTCGGCATTCTCTCTGGTGTACTGCCTGTTTCTGTGGGATGGATCCTTCTGTGCACTTGGAGAGGCTGGCTGGATGACGTATCCTTACCACGACACAGCGCGTCGCACCGCTGTAACTTCTGTAAGGGACGATGCATCAAAAATACGCCAAGAGTTGTCAGGGCTGGCGCCGGCACGACGCGGCAACGGCGAGAACACCGACGCAAATGAAAGCTTAGTCTCGCATCGAGCTCGATTCGAAGTAAAAAAAAAATAAATAAAAACGCACACATATTCCATTTGTTGTTTTAATATTTCTACAGCTTTCATTATTCTATTCAAGCAACAGATTGCAAAAATTGCACATGTCGCCGCGAATCATTCTCGCAGTGTCACGCACTACTTTGACGTACGCAGGACCATTCCTTGTACGTCACCTCCTCCATATTGGTGCGCGCGCCCGTGAGATCAAGGACAAGTGGCGTTTAGTCTGACATTTCACCTCTTTCCGGGGCGTTGCAAATCTTGGCAGAAGTGATCGTTAGCGCTCGGTGCATGCATTACGCTTGCCAGCTCGAAATGCTCCAACCTGGTAAGGGGCCCTTTAAGGTGTTCACAGACAGAGGATAAATTGATCCTGCGCGATTAGACCCGGCCAATACGAGGCTAAAAGACCCTTCTTGCCTTTTAGCGGTCTGGCTATAGGCTCCTGGGCTGCCCTTCGCAGCCATGCCGAAAAAAAGAGACACAGGAGTTTGTTTATTCGACGGCCGACACTTTACTCACCAATGCTGGACAATAAAAAGAAGAGACCGTGTTCTGGAATCCATGCGGGAAAACGGACAATAGCATGGCTAGTTAAACCACTGACGCCTTTGTGCCACCATAAACTATAATATTTGTTTGCTTCCTGTCGTAGACACAGGTCGCACACGTCTTTCTTCGAAAATTTTAGTTTTTGTAAATATTTATTGTGCCTATATTTACGATTTTGGGGGCCTAAAACTGTGTTTTGCCTGCCTGTTTTTGGCGCCTAAAACGCGATTTTTTAGTGCCTAAAAATCCGGCCTCTAGTAATAAGTACCTAGTTTTGAAAATAATCAACAGTCATTTTATAGAATAACTGTGTTACTTTTATTTTTCTCCTGAGCGTGGTTTACCGCACTTTGGACTTTTCCAATAAGACAGTTATTCAGGCTTCTGAGAGAAGATAAATCAGGATTCTATTTCACGCGCACTACTGTACGGATTGTGGAGATAGGTTTGTTACACAAGCTTACCCTACGAAGCGACCGGGAAGGGACGCGACGTTCTCCACTGCCGTCGCGCACAGAGACGCTACGGCCGGGTTCGTCGACTCTCCGCCACGGCGCAGAGATGGCACTCGAGGCAGGTCGTCAACAAACACGGGTTTATTAACCCAAGATAAAGCCCAGTGTGATAATCACGTAATTCCGGGCCATTAGGGTAACTCCGCAAGACCGACCGAGTGAACTCTTGCCGGCAGGCGCTACGGCTATCACACGAAGGGTAGCAGCCCAGCGCACGTACGAGAAGCCGCCAGCAAAAGCAGCGCGTCCGCCTCTCGTGCAGGCCTCTGAGCATCTCAAGCGATGAGTCGCTCAGGAGCGAGCCGGATCTTTTGAGCGGCTCTTCTAAAAGAACGAGTGATCCGCGGCTCAGTAAAAGTCCGCCGCGGTTCTTCGGGAGACGGCTCGGGGAACGAGCCGACGGAGCGGCTCCCTGAGCCAAGTGAGCCGTGGCTCGCTCTCGCTCACTGAGCGGTGGCTCTTTCTCGCTCTGTGAGCGGTGGCTCTCTCTCGGTCAGTGAACGGTAGTTCACTCGTTCTCTCTCGCTCTCTGAGCGTCGGTTCTCTCTCGCATCAGTAAGTGGCGCTTCTTTTTCGCTCGCTGAGCGTCGGTTCTCTCTCGCTCAGTAAGTGGCGGTTCTCTTTCGCTCGCTGAGCGTCGGTTCTTTCTCGCTCAGTAAGTGGCGGTTCTCTTTCGTTCGCTGAGCGTCGGTTCTTTCTCGCTCAGTAAGTGGCGGTTCTCTTTCGCTCGCTGAGCGTCGGTTCTTTCTCGCTCAGTGAGCCGTGTTGAACCAACGCCACGAGGCGTTGTTGGTTGAACCGCTCCGTTTCGCATTCCGTTGGCCGCTGCGGGCGGACTCGCTTCTCGCTCGCTGTGTGTGGTGTTTGTAGCAGTTCATCGTGAGCTGGTGCAACTCGTCGAAGACGACCAGATGAACGTAGTTTACGTCATGGTTTTCATTAGTTTACCGTAAAATCCCGAGCAAGCACTCCAACCCCCCCCCCCCCATTACGGCGAAGGGTAATCCGACAAGATTCGGAGGGTGGGGGGGTCCTTGCTCGGTCATGGATTAAAATTCAATATGGCGGTGGAAGAGCCGCTAAAACTGAACGCACACTCGTGCTTCTAATGCAATGATTTATTAAATACCCATGCATTCCCTGTTTTCACTTGCCATTGTCGGGCGAATAACAACAATTGATGAAACAGTGGAAATGGTGGGAGGGGAGAAGGGGACACATATTTGCAATCTCCTGTACAAGGGAGGGGGGGCGCTTGCTTGGGATTTTGCGGTATAGTCATGAAAATGTTACCCATATAATCCCCTCCAATGCTTTTCTGAGAGTGCATTATTAGCACGTCAATAAAACGAATATGTTGTGCTGAAACAGGGCTTCATTTTATTTCGTCCGGCTGCATGATGACAGATTATCATGAAATAATACTACGTTGAGTTTTGACGTGTTTCATTGTGCTGAACAGATATTTTTCGACGTCTTCCAGAAAGGCGTCCACTCACAATGACACACAACAAAACTAAGTGCTTGACTTGAGACAACTATTTGAGACAACTATCGACACTAGACAGCGATCGAAGCACGCAAAATGTTTTTCAGTGTTGCAACGCCAACTAGTCCGAGCTTGCATCCTAGCAAGTGTCCACCCTAGCAAATAAAGCACCTGTAAGGTGCTTTATTTTGGCCTGTGTGTCAGAGGTATCAATATGTGTCCTAAGGCAATATTTTAGCCCGAGAACACGAGCTTTTATACAGTATTCGCGGATTTTTTTTAATAACAGGCTAAATGTGATGGATCTATAGGTCACAAACGAGCGCTCAAAGTAAGCGCGCGTCGCCGATTTCAAACGGCGGCGTGAAATCCAGGCGCCGGTTTGTCGCGACTGAGCGCAGACAACGAAAAAAAATGGCCCCAGCTCCCCGAAGGGGAATCGTGAGGAAATGCGAATGCATTTCGCGCGCGCTTCACTCCATTTATATATGGCGGTTGTGGTTCGAAGAAGGAAAAGGCGCCTAATTTCTGCAGCCCGGTCGGGAGCACGGCGCAGCGCCTGTTTTTGTTTTTGTTTTTTTTTTATATTTTTTAAATTTTTTTTATTGCGATGCGAGCGCCCTCAGACACCAGAGCGCGCTCCTCCTCTCCACTCACTCTCCGCTACCCTGGCCGCACCACCTGCTCCGGTTGCTAGGGGCGAGGACAAGCGCGCGCGCCCGCAGCTGTTGCTATGGGAGAGGGAGTGAGAGCGGAGATAACACCTGCTGGCGCGCGGACGCCGCCGCCGACAACGCCGGATGCCTGACATAGCCCGACTAAGAAATGCATTCGCATTTAAAAAGAAGCATCAAAAGACGCCGCGTGCGCGCCTCGTCTCTCCCTCGAAACGGCCGTCGCCACGCCATCAAGCGCTCTCAGTTCAAACGCCGAGCGATCTTCTCCCATGGATTATGTGAACCGGTAAGCCGTTCAACTGAGTCGGCTTACTTAAGTGAACGGAGCCGTTCGGAACCGCTCACTGAAGTGAGCCGCTTTGGCCATCTCTAATCTCTCCCACTGCGACCAAGCGCCAGACAGCAGCGAGCTCTTGTGGAAAGGGGGGATGTCACTGGCGGCCAATGAGGGCCGGCGTACACAGTGGCATGTTCTAGCATGGGAGGACGCTCTCAATTCTCACAAGATGAACAACGAAGACCAGTAGGTAAACGCGTTGTGTCCTCGCTATGTATTTGTTTTTGACGTTTGCGTGACGCAACGATTGAAATTCCGTTTTCAAAATCACGTGAACACAGTTTCACTGTAATCTCTACGTAAATTCCTGTTTTTTTTTCTTAGAAATTGATTATAATTCGGAAGTATCACCACGTAAAACATGTGATCATATTTGTTCTTTTTTTTTAAATGGCTTGGAATGATTCTGGATGTTTTGTTTTTCATTACAGCAACTGGTGCAATAATATAAGTAAACAATATTTAGCGAGCCCACTAAGAAAAACGCGTCGGAGTATATGTAAATAGTGTGACAGCAGAACAAAAAAAGTCGTCCTTTTCAATAAAAAACTTAGGTGGGATGCATAGAACTTCCTGAGATGTAGGCGAAAGTCAAGCTGGACCACCTATTGACTTGTACATTAGGTCTCTGTTTAACTTTCTACTAATCCGCTCACGGAGCTACGGCCTCTTCCTCCACCAGTTCTGCATTCTCAGAACGCCTGCGTCGCGTTAGGGCTGCGTATTCCTCTCGCCAGGTCAATAACTGAGCTGCCATAGACTACGTTCTGGGACTTCCGCGCCAGCGACTAGGACGTGATCACCCGACAAACATACGGTCATTCTCTGCGTAGTCAAATAATTGAGCTCACCTGTGTCTTTACTTGCAGCAGCTTCAGGACAGCGTGGTAGTGAGATAGTTCGTGGGTGAATTGACTAATCGCAAAGTGAGCGAGCTCCATATACTTTGGGTCACTTTCTGGATCCTGTTCAACCCACCCACCTGCCACGTCTTCGGAACATTGTGCGACGGTCACAGATAGGACGAGAAGTACAGCGGCTCGCTTCATGGCCGAAGTGCTGAAAGCACAAAGCGTTTCTGAGTAACTTTTCTGCATATCGCGAGTACCAGCTGATGTGGCAACCATTGGCAGCAATGTTAACAGTGGAGTTATCTAAGGAGGAGGTCAAGGTTAGACAAAGCTCCTTGCTACTATGTGCCACAGAAATTGGGCAAATCCCTTTAATGACCTCCGGTACAGTCAGTCAGTCAGTCAGTCAGTCAGTCAAGAACTTTAATGAAAGGTCCTGAGGAGCTTAAACCAAAATTAAGCATCATTTTATATTTAGAATGTTCGGGATGGCTAAAATCGGGTGCTCTCTGGGGGGATAGATAGATAGATAGCTAGATAGATAGATAGATAGATAGATAGATAGATAGATAGATAGATAGATAGATAGATAGATAGATAGATAGATAGATAGATAGATAGATAGATAGATAGATAGATAGATAGATAGATAGATAGATGGAACGCAGTACCACTAAACAGGGCTGCTGAGTATCACAATACTCTTGTATCGCGATGGTATCTTAGAGGTGTCATTCATTATCGGTATAGGTGTTTTAGAGATACATTTTGAAAACGCATTTGTATTTTGGTAGTGCAATATTTTTACGATGTATGGATTGTATCGCGATACTGTGCAGGAGACTGGTATTTCGTTACTTAACAGGCAAAGGAACACTTGTGTGCTAAGCCAAGCAAAGGAGCACCGCCGGTAGGCGACACAGGGAGGGTGGTGAATGGTCGAGAGAAGAGATATCGCAATGCTACAGGAATTTCCGACAACGAAAGTGGTATTTATTCGTTATAACAAGAACTAATGCTCGACTGCAGTGTTCGTGGGTCTTGTGTTGGGACCGAACCAACACTCGCTGGAAGACGACCACTTTCAGAAGGTACAGTTGCTTAAGTACAATCAACGCAAAAAAAAATTCTCAGGAAGCTGCACTTCATCGTAAAATAAATGTAAGTTCGGTGGTGTTCGTAAGTTTTCGAGGCATTTGCTTAACTTTCAATACACTGCAACATCATTCACAATACAATGCTGAACTTAATAAACGTCTTGGCGGAGCGTCATCATCGCCGAAGTAAAAATGCATTTCAGTATGTGTGTACTTGTATCTGTATCCCTGTATCTGTGCTCCGGAATATATAGTTCGTCCTGTTCCAAATGCTTCTCCGATATATCCCATTACATCGAAAACATACGTATCTCAATATCTCTGTTTGAGGCTTGCAACAGATGTAGTTCGATGTGTGTATTGTAGAACACTTCACTCACTCTCTCTTGCCAGCCCTGCACGAAAACCGCAAAACCACCGTTAGAAATCACAGTGGCCTGCGGCGCAACACCTCGTTCCAAGCTTCAGAGCTTCCTGTCCAATAGCGTGACCTGCGGTTTACTCACGCACTCGCTCCTCTCTTGCAACATCTTAGCTGCCTCACTGATGATGCGCGCTTGCTCACACTTCATTTTACTGAAAACTGCGGTCCACTAGAATTGTGGAGTACACCCACACGTGTTCACAAGCAGTGCCAGGACGTCTTCTTCACGATTGCTGGAATGTTCACGCAAGCGCATGTTCATACGCGTGCCTATCTGGCCCACATAACATGCCACGTAAGACATGGAGATCGTGTGCACAACGGCTTAAACCGGTGAGCAAACTGTGCTTTGTGTTTCATAGCACATGGCTTCCCACGTCTCTTTACGGGACAGGTCCCATTTGCCAGCTGGAACAACTTGTAGGGAACACTCAAAAGAACTTTCGCATTAACACGTTGTCCTATTTTCTAAAAGAGATGGGACACAGATTATGGCCACAGGCATATTATTTCGTTCACACGGGCTTATAGAAAGTAGTCAAGATGTTTATTGTACAGTCATTTTTTGAATGCTTTGGAGGGGTCCCGCTAGCACGTCTTGGAAGATCTGCTGTCACAGTCGAGGTGCCCTGCAAAAGGCAGGGAACCCAGACACGTTGCTCGCTTTTGCAGCTGATGCATTGTAACGAAAATGAAGCGTAGGAGTACTGATGGGGACACAGAACATACTACCGCTGAAAAGCAAGGCAGAGTGACCGTCATACCGCATGTGGACGCTGTGTCCCACCGGTATAAAAATATTGGGCAACGTGTTCATCTGAAAGTTCTTTTCAGTGTTCGCAGGCCACTGCGATTGCTAATTCTGCTTTCGCTGCTTTCGTGGCGGCGCATGTTAACCGCTGTGCTGTTAAGCCGAACTTTGGTGTGTGCAGAGCGAACAGAAAACAATCATCACCGTGAAGCGGCACGCGCTCTCTTCGTCCTCTCCTTCATGTTCTGCTACGCTCCCTGAACGCAAGCGCAAACTAAAAATGTTGACATCTCGACACTTTCAGCGGGCTGCTCAAGCACAAAAAGGGCGCTCGAAAATAAGTCACAGGTATAGACTGGACGAGCGTGAACAAATAACTCTTACAGTTATTACTTCTTCTTGTTTGAGCAGCGCGCCTCAACCCAACGCTATTGCATATGTTTTTCTTGAAAATGTTACATATGTTTTTCTTGAACGCGCTTTTTCTTCATCGTCATCAGCGTCATCTTCATCTTCATGGTGTATAATGGTTACCTTGCATGTGCTGTGCCGTGATGGCAGCGCCATCGTCATCGCACTAGCGTGGCTACACCGGGGGGGGGGGGGGGGGAGTGATGGACAAGCCTCGACCTTAAGGAGCTTCGCGCCTAAAAACGGGCGCCTCAGTGACTCGGGCGCACCACGGACGCAGAGAAAAGTACCGAGAACCGCGCACACAATGACGCCGTATTGAGACTGCTGGTATCCTTAGTGATCTCAGGAACCTTGTAGCATACACTCGCTAGGTAGCACAAGAAAGCAGGACACAGATACACACAATCTTTTTAGGAGCGAAGCTCCTCAAGCCCACACCCCGCCGTCGCCGTTGAAGCTCCCTGGCATGGTGCCAGCTGTGGCGTCTCCCCCTCACGCGGGAGGATAGATGAGCGTTATGAGCGCTGGAACGCGGGTGGCGTCTGCACGATTCGCAAAGCGCGAGAATACGAACGCATGTGAAATGGAGGCAGATTAGTTTCCCTTTCCCTCTTTCTTTGTCTCAGCCGGCCCCGGCGTGAAAAAAAACGTAGAAAAAGAAAAAAAAAGAAGAAAGAAAAAACAACGCGCGCAGCGTTCGGCGCGTGTTGCGCAAAAAAAAAAACAAGGCGCGCGGCGCAAAAGCAGTTCGCGTTCCTAAACGAATAAACGACAGTAGAATTCATCGATAACCGTGTTTGCACATATATAAAAATAGGGAACCACTTGAGATCAGTTAGGGCTGCTCACAGAACATTGATAGTCGTCCTCAGAAACGTAAACGTGATGATGAACACGATAAGCAGTCTGGCAGGGATGCGGAACGCAAAGCCAAAGCAGCGACAAGACGAGCCCGGCAACAGCATCCTGCGGTTGAAGCACGACGAGCGGAGCTACAACGGCTAGGCCGACAGGATCGTGCCGTATACACTATTTTCCAGACGCGCTCAAACGCCGCCATCTTGGACTGATAACGTTGAAGTTTTGTATCCGTATCAAATGCGCAAACAGTGCTACGGTGAACTCACACGCACGAAAGAGCTTGGGCGGACACATTCAACGTTTTATGTCCATGATTATTTCACATTAGGACATGGAAAACTGACAAAACAGTCGCTTATCAGTCCAAGATGGCGGCGCCCATGAACCGAAAATAAAATCGTGTATACGTGTTGTAGCGGCCGAATGTAAGCGTCGACGCCGCCAGCAGTTTTAAAACGTACATAGTCGTTTGCGTCCCATTTCTCAGGAGCTTCGCTCATCGGTTGTATTCGTACATGGAAAAACTGCTAGTTTTAACAGACACGCCATGTAATGGCTCTAACTTCTAGTTTCATGTGCCCCTGCCCTTCGTCAACTTGACTAGGCGATTTCTGGGTACACCTAGGTCCACCAAGGCGCTAGATTTGTTTGGCAGCACAGGGTAGCCAACATGAACCACACCAACACCGGTAACATTGGGCGATGTTTCGGTGGCTTTTTAGTCGCGTGCCGTTACCACGGATCCCAGAAATGAAAGCCTCGACTAATAACAGCTTCGCTGTTAAAAGAAAGAAACAGAATAAATGCAAGGCAGAGAGAGAATGAAGAAGGAAGAAATAGAGAGAGGCTAAGACACAAAGAGAGACAGAGGAGGCTTAAGAAATGACACCATCTCCCGCTAAAGGGAACCATGTGTAGATGCGAAGCAGCGGGCGCTAATGCTTACACTGGCGGCGGCGTTGACGCTGGCGCTCATCGCGGCGTTGCGCTGGAGAGAAATCTGGGGAGGCGCCATCACGCAGTGATGGACCGGTGTTTCCTACTGGAACATCCAATCGCTGCTAATGGGCAATGAGAGACAGAAGACTCCGATTGGACACAGAGACCCGCAGTCCGGTTTTAGTTAACGCGCACGCTGCGAATTTTTATCGTTCGACAACGCACAGGAGAAATATCCCACCGGCACAACCTTGCAGGTCAAGATCCAGTGCCTATATATACGGGGTGGCCAGTGAATGGTTTTGTAGCGCGAGCAGTCGGTTTTTTTCAATCAAAAACTCGCTAGCAGACGCGGTCTGCGTCGGTGTTGAACGGTTGTGCAGCGCGAGCAGTCGGTTTTTCCAATCAAGAAACTCGCCAGCAGACGCTGCCTGCGTCGGCGTTGCGAGGCGAGAGAGGGGGAGCGTAGGAGAGGAGAGATGGGGAGGGGACGCGCATGCGCAATGGGGGGTGTAAGCGCCGCGGGAGGGATGCCTAGATGAGAGAGGGGGGAGCGTAGGAGAGGAGAGGGAGGGGGGAGGGGGACGCGCATGTGCAGTGGGGTGTGGTCGCCGCAGGCAGGGATGCCTAGAGGAGAGAGAGGGGGAAGCGTACGAGAGGAGAGAGAGGGGGGAGTGGACGCGCATGCGCAATGGGTGTGTAAACGCCGCGGGAGGGATGCCTAGAGGAGGGGAGAGGGGGGAGCGTAGGAGAGGAGGTGCGTGGAGAGGGTTCGCGCATGCGCAGTAAGGGTGGTCACGCCGCCCACCACCACCACCGGATTGAGCTTCGCCATCTAAAAAAATAGAGGAATGGGAGAAACAAAGAGAGGCCGAAATAAAGAGAAAAATGAAATGAAGAGAAACCTAACGTGAGCCGAAGAAGGGCGCCCAGCTCCGCACTTCCTTCAGGCTGGGCACCATTAGTACGAAACTGCCATCAGTTTCTTTTTCTTTTTTAGCTCTTCTTTATAACTTTTCTCGCAGATACTTATATAACGCATTCGTGTGAATTAATTCAGTTGGAAGTCAGCGCGTGTCAAGCTGAATGGTATAGTAAAAAGTATACCAGTAAGCTACACGAATGGAAATACACGCTAAGAGCTGCTTGGTACATACTGGCTAGGCTTTTAGCGGGCAGCTTCGTCATTTTTGGTGGACTGGAAGTGAGTAATGGGGCTTCCACCGTTACGATGGCCCATACCAGCTAGCTAGGCAGAACGAAGCAGAAGGAATTTTTTCGAGGAAATGTTGGTGCACCGGAGGTTAGTAGTGGTTATTGCCATATTTTTCAGTACACGTACACGGAAATTTTGCCCGGTAGGCTGAACGAAAGAAGGGGAATTTTCCGGAGGAAATTTTGTTGGACCGGTGGTGAGTAGTGGCTGCTGCCATATTTTTGTGCCACGTGCACACTAGGAGCTGCATTACGGTCGGCAGGGATGAAATGAAATTAAAATAGCTCGCTCCTAAAAAGGCATGTCTGTTTTTTTCATGAACCAGCTTGTAAATAGCGGTAGAATTAAACAATGCGGTGCATTTCGAAATAGTATCAAGATTCTTTTCCAGAATGGTTGTAGTTGTCAATAGAAGATGATAACATGAAACGCTAAAACTGAGAAACATGAGAGGTGAAGATGGAAACAACATTCTATGAATAAGAGGTCTATATGTGACTCTTTTCGCGCAGTCTCACTTGCCACGTACATGAGTCTCTTCAAGGACGCACGCCGACTCTCTTTGGGGATCACACGATTCTCGGAGAGAATAATGGCTCCCAAAGAGAGCTGACGTGCCTCTTTTAAGAAAGTCATATACGTGGCAAGTCAAGGACTACCCCCAAGGAGTCACATATGCCTTTTTTTTATAGTGAGGAGCGCTCACTGAAAACTGCGAGTTTACTAAAACAACACGCCCTAATAGCAAAAGTTCTCAGGACAGCGATGCTAGGGTGCTAGCCCGGTGTAAAGACAAGACAGCTTCTGAAATCTCGGAAACTCTCGTTATCCGTTATTATTAATATGTGGTGTGTTACGTCCCAAAACCACGACATGATTATGAGGGACGCCGTAGTGGACGGTTCCGGAAATCTTGACCATCTGGCGGTCTTTAACGTGCACTGACATCGCACAGTACACGCGCCTCTACCATTTCGCCTGCATGGCCGGGCGAAATGGCGGACCCCCGTGGCCGCGATCGAACCCGCAACCTCCGGGTGAGCATCCGAGCGCCGTAGCCACTGATCCACCAAGGCGAACTGTCGTTATCCATTATGCAGCTCATAAATTCATAGCACGTCCTTTCATAGAAATTGAAAAAGGCAGAAACTGAGATTGTGGAATGCTGCCTGATATAACTGTCGCTTTGCGTTATATGAATGTATAACGCTTGGTCCCCAGATATTTTCTATATATTTTAATCGACATTGTTGCAATAAACCTTCACTGCAGAGTAAGCCTGGGTATTCTCTGGTTCCTTGATATCAGCGCATTATTTACACTGTCCTTATATCTTGACCGACAATGCGGACTACACTCTAAGAACTAAGAGAGTGCCGGGCACTCCCTTTGGGAGAGTATTTTATTGTCCCATATTTAACTCTCTTTTCCAGAGTAAATCACCTCTTTTTGAGGCTGAGTATAGTAATGCCACCCCCCCCCCCCTCAGGTTCAAAGTACTCCACCCCAACAGAGTAACATAACTCTGGCCGAAGCAGAGTAGCATGATCCCACCCAAGAGAGTAGTAGTACACCGCACGAAAAAAAAATAGCATTTCTCGGGCCAAAATTGGGCTTTAGAATTGCTTTTAAGAATTTTCATCAGGTTCAGACCGTAATAATGGCTAAGAACGAGCACTACGGCAAAAAAAAAGAAAAACATTAAAAAAAAAACATGACTGAGTGGGACTCGAAACCACGACCGTTAGACGCTAACCTGATTGCGAAGCGGACACGTTGCCAACTACACCACGCTAAACTTTTTTTTTCTTTCATGGTATTTATTCAACTTAAACATGGCAGTAATTCAATACACACAGACAACTAATATGTCCATTGTTCTATCGCGACACAATGACGAGCATTCAACACTAAAGAATTTACCATGTCTAGAACGAATATATGAAATAACGCCCTTTTTCGAAATATACTCTAGAATGGCGGTAAGGATAAACACCTCACCAACACATTATACCATTCCGGCTGAAAGTCCATTTCCTCATATACATCACATATTTGAGTTACCATTCGAATGAACTGGGCTGTTGAAGAAATTATTGGTTCGGCGTTTCTCTGCAACATGCGCGTCTTCCACAGGCTGTGCATTCCAACGAGCAGAAACATGTCGAATGGTACATCATTGTAACTCGCTGGCAGCAGATATCGCACGGAATGTGAATTTAGCACAAAGTCTTTTTTAAGAGTTCGCTGGAGCACATCCCAAAATAATATTGCATCTCTGCAGCTTATAAAACAATGTTCAATTGTTTCGGGCACATCACAAAGCGGACAGTTAATAGACGACACAAAAATGTCTCTTGAACGAAGCCAAGTCTTCACAGGCAAAGTCTCAGAGTGCACTTTAAAAAAGAACGTTTTTGTCGATGGTGGCAGAGGCATTTTACGCACTCGATCTAGGACATCATGCCCTGGCAGAGTCAAGTATTTTGTACGATAAAGTGGTGGCGGAAACAGCGTCGCTATTAAATCTCTGTAAAGATGTTTGCGTGATATACCGCACAAATATTCATTTGAAAACCTAACTGTTAGAAAACGAATAGAGAAATACACTTCACGCATAAATCCCCACAGACAAGGTCGTTGAGAAAAATCTGATGAAACTACTAGGTCAGGTAGCACATTTACCAGGTTTACCTGTAAGAAGGCTCGAATAATAGGGTGTGTACTGTCGCGAAAAAAGGAGTAGCGAGATACAATTTGCCACACTTATAGATGCTTTAGACCTAGCCCACCTGCACTAACTGGCCTGAACAGATTGTCCCGTCTCATGGATTCATAGGTTGACGACCATATAAATGTTGCAAATTTGCGGTGAAAGCTCTGTATGTGAGACCTAGCACAGTGCAGTACCTGTAACACATAGAAGAGTTTTGTAGCCAAAAACTTGTTGCAGGTTTCCGCTTTACCGAAAATTGAAAATTTATGTGGTATAAAGGATTTAGCATAGCGCTCAAGACCTGCCACCCTCTCTTTCCAGTAGTGTGCACTTGACTTGTGTGCACTAAGCGGAACACCAAGATATTTCGGTGGCACCACAGACCACTCAATACCGGAAAATTGATCAGGTGTAGATCCCCATGACCCAAACCACAGACCTGAACTCTTGGAATAGTTCATCTGTGCACCTGAGACGCTACCAAATTGTTCTACTACCTCAACAATTCTTTCTATGCTGGGTTTGTCAGTGCAGAAAAAGGCGATGTCATCTGCATACGCTAAAATTTTAACTTCATTTTCTAGAAGTCTGAAGCCATGAATATCATGTGATTGAATAATATGCAAGCAAAGTGGTTCTAAGTAGAGAGAAAACAGGAGCGGTGACATAGGGCATCCCTGCTTGACAGAAGAACAGATAGGTATGGCCTGCGAGAGACGACCGTTAACTATTAGGCGGGTTGAACAGTGACCACGCTAAACGATGGTGCGAGAGCGTTTATTTCTTCATGTTCTAAGAAATGTCCGTGATCCCTCTTTACATTTCCTTGTTTAGAAGCGCAGATTTGAGTGTATCCGCGCGTGCGACAACCAAACGGACTGCAGTTCATGTGTTTGTTTTGTGCTTCGCGAGATCGCAGCGTCAATCTGACACGTTTTCCAGTAAAAAAAGATCAGCGTTACTGAAGATATGCACGGCAGTCGCACTGACTCGCTAAGCGGTTAGTCATTTCTGTGTAGGAAACATCGCACTTCTCAACTGCACACTGGACAATTCGGTTTTCTCCCCCCCCCCTTGGACACATTTTCGCTCATTTTTGTTCACGTTCCGCGACTACAGCCATAATACTTCACGGTAGCAGTACCGTGTACATTAGGCTTATGACAGCAGGCTCCGTGTGTGACGTTCGTAGCGAAAAACATGAATGCCAATTGATATACGAATAATGAAATAACCGCTTCAATTTAGTTTCGATCGTGACCGATTCAATGAGGTCATATTCGCTTATTTAACTACACAAATCCCAAGCTAGAAACGCGGATATTAAAGAGTTCCAAGTGCCTTCAATTGTGTTGAAATTCGCTGGGAGGCGCTGGAAACACTGTTCCTTTTATTAGTCGTCTCCAACGTCACAACAAACAAATATTATACTCTTCACTGCATATATGTGTGGTTATAAAGAAGTGGTCATCACTCGTGATGTGCCGGCACTTCGATATACAGATCAGGATCAGGAGTATAACCGCGTTTTACTCTCTCCTGCCTGAAGAGTATATGGGCATTCCACTCTCTCAGAGCGAGCTAGAGTATAAAGCAGTTTCACTCTCTCATTTCACAGAGAGTGAACAAGGCTTTCACTCCATCCGATGCTTTGCGAGAGTAGAAGAACTCTCTGAAGAGTAAATCGGCCTTTTTACTCCTGCGATACCCTGCGCAGTTTCTAGAGTGTAAGTATTGACGAGATCCCATTAAATGGAACTCGCTCATTCTGGTATCTCTCTCTGGAATGCAATAACAAGCTGCACTGCGAGAGATTGTCAGCTCAGCATTAAGCAAAACTGCATCACGATGCTACGAACAACTCCAATAACGTCATTATCTCGTCCGTAATATGTCATGCTTTCACACTCTATAGTCACGTTACACAGCTTAATAATGAATTGTGGGGTGCGACTTACGAAATGGAGCTTGAACCAGAGTGCCAACCTCAGCGACAAGCCTCCAGAATAAGTATTATTTCAAGATACCCTAAAGATTACGTGGCTTTCTGCCATAAAATTATATTTTGCGTGACGATGCACTAGATTGGCTCAAACTGCCACACGCGTGTTGAATGCTGTAAATGGAACGCTGTTGCTTCAAAATTCTTTTAATTACTTTGCCTATTGTGCGACCAATAAGCAAATGCACGCAAACTTCCATCTCTCTTTTACTAAGTACGTGATATGGCAAGCGTTCGCTGCAATTTTCTTGTGCTGGAGTTGGCTATAAACTATAGCGGTCAACATAAAAGTGAGAGTCTTTTGTACAAACGTGCAAGAAGGCCTTTCTTAGGCCGAATACACGTTGTGTTCCGAACACAGAGGTTATTTTACACTTACATTTTCTTTTTCCGGATCTGTAGCTTGTTGAAACTTGATCTGTGACATTTTGCTTAACAAGTGCTGTCAGAACCTCACAAAAAATGTTTGACGCTCTCAGTTTCTCACTTTTGTGGTGTCCCCTGCTGCGTTCGCGCAGGTTCTATGGCTAGATGAAACTGACACGGGCGCAAACGTGATGCATTACTGTCTCGGATTTGGTTCCTCTACACATTGCCACTCTGCAAGAAAGAAAAGAAATTAAAGTGAAAATTTTCGAAAGATGACACACACACACAAATACATAACAATGCAATCTGAGCTAGAAGTACATTATTCAAATGGAGCTCGATACAGGAATACTGAATCCCGGAAGTATCTCCGAGATATTATTGCGACACTCTTGTATCGTGATACTGCCCCGTATATATATATATATATATATATATATATATATATATGAGAACGAACAGACAATGATGCCAAGGAAAGTATAGGGGACGTTATTAGAAGTAATTGTAATGTAAATGTGAAGAAAGAGAAATGGACGAAAAGATAACATGCCACCGGCAGGATCCGAACCTGCGACCTTCGAATAACGCGTCCGATGCTCTACCACTGAGCTACGGTGGCTGTCATCCCCCCTGTCCACTTTATAGGGTATATATGTTCACTAAACGTGGGAGCGTCAGTCAGCGCCGCCTGTTGCCATTACGGCGAGTGTGAAACACTTTTTTTGCCAGTAGGCGTCACGTAGCACGTGATCTTATTACGAGCTGGCAGCTGACTAATAATCCCTCGCATACCACCTGAAGGCAACAAGTCTGCCAGAACGAGACCCTCGTTATGAACTAAGGAAAGAAGTGTGATCTTAAGGGCTGGTTTGCTTTGTTAAACACATCATTAATGAGAACTAACAGACAATGATGCTAAGGAAAGTATAGGGGACGTTATTAGAAGTAATTGTAATGTAAATGTGAAGAAAGAGAAGTGGACGAAAAGATAACTTGCCACCGGCAGGATCCGAACCTGCGACCTTCGAATAACGCGTCCGATGCTCTACCACTGAGCTACGGTGGCTGTCATCCCCCCCGTCCACTTTATATATATATATATATATATATATATATATATATATATATATATATATATATATATATATATATATATATATATATATATATATATATATATATGGGTCATTCCATGCCAACTGTCCCAGAGGTGGCGCTCGACCATCGCAGCTTTTGCCGATAAAATTTGCACCTGTTTCGTATACCTCATGTAGTACTGTGGCCAAATATTTTTGCTCGAAAAAAATTTTTCGAGACCGTGGCGCCCCCCTCAAAGTTCACTTCCTTCTGCTAAACTGTGCATAATAGAAAAATGTATATAAAATCTATATTTGTATGTAGAGCTTCGAAACGACGCTTGATCTACTAAAGAGGTTTTGTTTAGTTGTGCTACTTAACCATTCCGAAAATTTTGTGTTTCCCTGCCAGTTAGGCCTTTTCAAAAACAACGAAAAACTGCAAAGTTCGCCATTTTTTTCTTATGGTATCTGGAATTCTGTCTAAGCATTATTAATAATATTGTGGTTTTCAGGAAAGTGTACTTTCGTACAAAAATATTTAGGGGTGAATTAGGCTTCAAATATTGCGGAAAAAAATTGTGAAATCTAAAAAAATGTGCGATTTGTCCCGTATTTCATCGTATTTTTCGTACTGATGCGCTCCAAGAAAAAATCTTCTTGATGCGGCGTTTGATAGACCACTTTATGGCTAAGTAATGAAGAAAGTCTAATCAAGTCATTTTTTGATTTAAGGAAGAAAATAATTTTTTGAAGTTGGTCCTCAGAACGCGCCCTGCATTCCTTTTGTTGCCACTTCACCGCAAAGCACGTGGTCGCCCTTGCAGCTGACCCTCGTCACAGGAAGCGGCAAGGTGCTAGATGTATGTCAGTGGCTCGTGAGTGGTGGAAAGTCTTCTTGTTTTGATGTCAAGACCCCGAGTATTGAGTTCGCTTTACGGTGTGAGCTTGCTTGGCGTGCCCATTGGGAAGTATGGACGCCGTACAGCAGCTTGGGGTATCGTTGGCACATTTTGCTACAGGGCCGTCTGCACAACTAGTATACGCAATAAAAAGTGTACCAAATATGTGTTATTTGTTTCGGTCAGTGCATACTAGTTGTGCAGACGGCCCAGTAGGAAAATGTGCCAACGATACCCCAAGCTGCTGTACGGCGTCCATACTTCCCAAAGGGCACGCCAAGCAAGCTCACATCGTAAAGCGAACTCAATACTCGGAGCCTTGACATCGAAGCAACAAGACTTTCAACCACTCACGAGCCGCTGACATACATCTAGCACCTTGCCGCTTCCTGTGACGAGGGTCAGCTGCAAGGGCGACCACGTGCTTTGCGGCGAAGTGGCAACAAAAGGAATGCCGAGCGCGTTCTGAGGACCAACTTCAAAAATTATTTTCTTCCTTAAATCAAAAAATGATTTGATTAGACTTTCTTCATTACTTAGCCATAAAGTGGTCTATCAAACGCCGCATCAAGAAGATTTTTACTTGGACCGAATCAGTACGAAAAATACGGTCAAATACGGGACAAATCGCACATTTTTTTAGATTTCACAATTTTTTTCCGCAATATTTGAAGCCTAATTCACCCCTAAATATTTTTGTACGAAAGTACACTTTCCTGAAAACCACAATATTATTAAGAATGCTTAGACAGAATTCCAGATACCATAAGAAAAAAATGGCGAACTTTGCAGATTTTCGTTGTTTTTGAAAAGGCATAGCTGGCAGGGAAACACGAAAATTTCGGAATGGTTAAGTAGCACAACTAAACAAAACCTCTTTAGTAGATCAAGCGTCGTTTCGAAGCTCTACATACAAATATAGATTTTATATACATTTTTCTATTTGCACAGTTTAGCAGAAGGAAGTGAACTTTGAGGGGGCGCCACGGTCTCGAAAAATTTTTTCGAGCAAAAATATTTTGCCACAGTAATACATGAGGTATAGGAAACAGGTGTAAATTTTATCGGCAAAATCTGCGATGGTCGAGCGCCACCTCTGGGACAGTTGGCATGGAATGACCCATATATATATATATATATATATATATATATATATATATATATATATATATATATATATATATATATATATATATATATATATATATATATATATATATATATACGCCTACTGGCAAAAAGAGTGCTTCACACTCGCCCTAATGGCAACAGGCGGCGCTGACTGACGCTCCCACGTTTAGTGAACATATATACCCTATAAAGTGGACGGGGGGATGACAGCCACCGTAGCTCAGTGGTAGAGCATCGGACGCGTTACTCGAAGGTCGCAGGTTCGGATGTTATCTTTTCGTCCACTTCTCTTTCTTCACATTTACATTACAATTACTTCTAATAACGTCCCCTATACTTTCCTTGGCATCATTGTCTGTTAGTTCTCATTAATAATGTGTTTAACAAAGCAAATGAGCCCTTAAGTTCACACTCATTTCCTTTATATATATATATATATATATATATATATATATATATATATATATATATATAAACAATGAAGGGATAACACAGGACCCGGAAGTAACAGTTCAAAAAAATATATCCAGCACGTAGGAAAAAAAATTGTTCTCGGAAGGACTGACGTTTCAGCCGCGGGACCGGCCTTCGTCGGAGTGACGAAGGCCGGTCCCGCGGCCGGAACGTCAATCCTTCAGAGAACAATTTTTTTCCTACGTGCTTGATATATTTTTTTGAACTATATATATATATATATATATATATATATATATATATATATATATATATATATATATATATATATATATATATATATATATACACACCCGCCCTTTTGCGGCGGCTCTCCGTCTTTACTGCTTTCTTTCAGCTTTCGAGCACCCTAAGCAAAGCAACTGTCGCTGTCCCTTCCTTCGTGAGTGCTTTCTCTCTCACTTTTTATCGCGATAGCAATTATATGGACAGTTTCGACGGGTTTGGCCATCGCCGTCGCCGTCATGTCGCTTATAAAGTCCAAATTGATAAGTTACCCCAGCGCATCCTACGTTCTACCCGCGGGTAATAGCGCGCGAGCGGGGGCGACGAACGCGGCTGAAGCGGAGAACGAGCCGGACCATCATCGGACGACAATGGTATAAAAGCGCATCGAAGCCTCGTAAATCTTGTCTTGATGAAGATCGGTCTCCGATTGAAAAGTAGGCAAACAAACAGTATTTTGAAGCATATACCCTTTTTCATATATATATATATATATATATATATATATATATATATATATATATATATATATATATATATATATATATATATATATATATATATAGATTGTGTGTGTGTATGTTTGTGTGTGTGTGTTTGTGGGTGTGTGTGTGTGTGTGGGTGTTTGTGTGGCGGTCACAGCGCCAAACATCCTAATCAGAAGCCTATACTTGCATGAATTTTCTTCGTTACCTTTATATGCGAGCGTTAACAACATTGCAGTGCAAAATTCCGATACCTCAGCGATTTGCAACTCTTCGTGGTAACATCCTTATCAGCAGGACAGATTACATGTGTTCACTGCCCGGCAAATTTATTTCCGGGCATTACTCATGGAATGCTGTTTCGTGTAAGACGATATCACTTCCCGTTTTGCTTATTACATTATACAGCCAACGTAGTTATGGCAACATCTAATATATTATCAACCTACATGCCAATATACCTACGTTTAATAGCGGTGTTTTGAGTAGCAAATAACTCCTAGGCTGGGATCACGAACGACTGTTTAATCGGGCAGTTCTTGTTCTGTTCCACGTCGACTCTTATATGGGTCACTTCTAACTAAAGCGCGAGTGGGAAATGGGAACCGTTTACGGTGAGGCAAGCAAAACGCTCGTTTTGCATAAAGCAAGGCTCCTTTCCTTAGAAGGCCAGATGGTTGGACGAGTTAAGGTAGCGAATAAGGTTGACTTGTTTGACACAGTTATCTAGGCAGCTTACGTGGTCGGTTAAGCGCGCGGAAGTGCAGATGTTTTAGTTGGGCTGGGCTCCCGAACTAAAGCGTGGAATGAGAATTTCGCCAGCGTGTCCGATTGCATTGATTCGTATTATCCTAATTTGCAAGATGCTAGAGCGCATCATCTAAAGAATATTATAATGTTCCTTGAAAATAACGACCTCAAGACCAGGTTACAACACGGCTTCAGGCAAGGTCTCAGTAGTGTAACCCAACTTTCGGAATTCACGCATGACCTTTCTCTTCATATCGACCTAGGTAATCAGATTGACGCCAATATCATTGACTATAGCATGGCTTTTGATTTTGTACTACACTCTGAATTGCTTTTAAAACTCCGTATTATTCTAAATGGCCCCCAGTTGGCGTAATGGATTTCGAGTTTCCAATATGCGGGTTCCCAATTCGTATGCTATGATTCTATGGAATCATCTGTGGTTAACGTCGCCTCCGGGGTGCCACACTGATCTGCAGTTCGTCGACTTCTATTCTTATTGTTCATTAATGACCTCCCAAATAATGTTACTTCTAAAATACGCCTCTACGCAGATGATTGCGTTATGTATAGCCCAGTTGGTTCCGTCACTGATAATCAGTTTCTAAGCCACGCTTTTGTTTCATTTTGTGATTGTGTGCTACCTGGGAAATGAATATCAATTTTATTAAAACAGTTATAATGTATTTTACTAACCGACAATCGCCCGTAATTTTTTATTATACTTGCAATGGTGCATCAGTAACTAGAGTCTTCCAGTACAAATATTTAGGCGTCATATGTACACGCAAATCGTCTTTGTCGAATCCTATAGATCACACCTGTAGTAAAGCATTAAAAAAACTGGGTTACATCTGTGGGATATTGTCTGCTGCTCCGAAGGACACTAAATTAGTGGTATACAAAACACTGATTCGCCAAATCATAGAGTATGATTCGACGGTATGGAACCCGTATAAGCGGTGCGCAAAGAATCTGATTGAATCGCTCTAGCGGAAGGCTATTCGTTTAATTTTCCATCGCTGCGACCAGAACTGCTCTCCGACAGCTGCACTTTAGGAATGAAATTTGCAGCTGCTTTCAAAACGATAGTACAAAGCATCTCTGAAGCTTTTGTACTCCTATAAAAACTCTTTTTTTTATCTTTTTGATCCCTCCCTTTCAATTCCTGCTTGCCTAACATCAACAAAGAGCTTATGCCTCAAACGTTAGACCATTCCATTCACGCACTAGTACTTTCAAATACAATTTCGTTCCTCGCAGGATTGAAAAATTTGAATTTGTTACCTGCCGAAGTCCGCTTGTTACCAGTTTCTCAATTTTTAAAGGCCATTGCCGATGTATATCTCCTTTACATGTTCATATTTCGTCTCTTATCCGTTCCTAAACTTTCCCTGCGGTGCTTATCGCAGATTTCGGAATATTTCTTACATGTACGCCCACTCCTGCTGTAGCCCCAACGGGCTGAAGTATGTGTAAATAAACAATATATAAAAAAATAACCCACGTGGTAGATTTGAACGGCAGCTTACTTATCGTGATGTGGCTGGTAGTGTTGGGGGCGGGACACATTATTTGGCCCACCCCCAGTACTTGCGTCTACAGTTCAAAAATGTTTTTCGCCAAACTTCAGAGCAGAGCTTGCCTTTTCAGAAATTTTGTTCCACCCACAACAATTCGGTGGCTCACCTTCGAGACTGACTGTCCAGTTCGAGCACGCATTACCAATTAATCGCATCTCATGACAGGGTCAAGTAAGCAAGAGCCTTTATTTACAAGCTCACATGACCATGTGACGACATCGTACGAAGATGTGATGGGACCCGAATGTCGAAAGATTATGGACGTTGATATAGCCGACAAGCCTATGGATACCTCGCCGCCTCGACATTCGACCCTGTCCCGTGTCTTTGTGTGCTCCAGGCTGCGCTGGAAATGAGTGCACTTCAACAGACTTAAGTGCTTTAGGTTTTAACAACCGTATCTCTGGCAAGGATCTCGGTCTGAAATATTGACAAAAGGTCCTTGCATGGCGATGGGTGTAGCACTAAATTGTGTGCTTAATGCAGCTCCGCTACTGGGAAACTTGAGAAAGTGCGTAGCACGGGCACCCAGCCATTTCCGTTTGTAGATTCCCTCTGCTGAGTTTGCCAAGCCGTCGACAGCCCGAGTATTAAGGCGAAAGCCTTTAATGTCTCATGCTCACGTCCGTCCGGTGTCCATCCGTCCGGTGTCCGTCCGGCGTCCGTCCGTCCGTCCGTCCGGCGGTAGTGCTGGTGGTGTGCGTCCTGACCACCCTTACTGCACATGCGCAAACCCTCCCCACGCACCTCCTCTGCTGTGCTTCCCCTCTCTTTCCTCTAGGTATCCCTCCCGCCCGCGGCGTTTACACACCCATTGCGCATGCGCGTCCCCTCCCCCCCTCTCTCCTCTAGGCATCCCTCCCGCGGCGCTTACACCCCCCATTGCGCATGCGCGTCCCCTGCCCCTCCCTCTCATACGCTTCCCCCCTCTCTCTCCTCTAGGCATCCCTCCCCGCGGCGTCTACACCCTCACTGCGCATGCGCGTCCCCTCCCCCCATCTCTCTCCTCTAGGCATCCCCCCCCTGCGGCAACCACGCCCCTAATGCGCATGTGCGTCCCCTCCCCCCTCTCTCCTCTCCTACGCTCCCCCCTCTCTCGCCATGCAACGCCGACGCAGGCAGCGTCTGCTTGGTTGAAAAAACCGACTGCTCGCGCTGCACAACCGTTCACTGGCCACCCCGTATATATGGCAATGGATTTGACCTGCAAGGTGGTGCCGGTGGGAGATTTCTCCTGTGCGTTGTCGAACGATGAAAAATTCGCAGCGTGCGCGTTAACTAAAAGCGGACTGCCGGTGTCTGTGTCCAGTCCGAGTCTTCTGTCTCTCATTGCCCAGCAGCGATTGGGATGTTCCAGTAGGAAACAACCGTCCATCACTGCGTGCTTTGCGCCCCCCCAGGTTTCTCTCCTGTGCAACGCTGCGATGAGCGCCAGCGTCAACGCCGCCGCCAGTGTAAGCGTTAGCGCCCGCTGCTTCGCATCTACACATGGTTCCCTTTAGCTGTGGATGGTGTAATCTTTAAGGCGAAAGCCTTTAATGTCTCATGCTCACGTCCGTCCGGTGTCCGTCCGACCTTCATCCGGCGCCCGTCCGTCCGTCCGTCCATCCATCCGTCTGTCCGTCCGTCCGTTCATCCGTCCATGTCCGTCCGTCCGTCCATCCGAGCTCTGGCACGGAGCCAGGTGGCCGCCGGGATGCGCAGACGGACGCCGGTCGCGTCGGACTCTATAGCGCTCGCGCTTTGCTTGCGTAGCGTCGCTGTGACCAGAGTTTGCAATCATTCTGACCGACGCCGTCTCAATGGACCCAGGCGTTCACGGAATACACTTTCCAATTTACAAAGGGTCCGTCAACTTAAGAGCTGGAACGCGGATGGCGTTTGCACGATGCGCAAAGCGCGAGAAAACACTAACGCATGCGAACGGAGGAAGATGAGTCTCGCGTCTCGCTGCGATTCACGGTAAAAAATTTAAGAAGAAAACACGCACCCATTAGGTTTGTGTCTTATGCCACTGAGAGTGTAAAAGAAAAAAAGACATGGCATAATCAGTGGAATGGCTACACGCTTTCGCCGAACACACCTTGGAATGTACAAAGTGTCCTTCAATTTTTTTTGGCGTAAGCATATAGTGTTTCCCCAGAACGAGTAGGATGTTGTGAGGGAGATTCGCAATCTCAGTATGTGACTTGCGCTCCACTTTTTGCTGCCCTTTAACAACTTCCGCCTTTTTACGGCAGCAGAGGTACGTGTCGTCTGCAGCGAGTTCCACCAGGCTGTTTCCCCCCATGAGATGTAGCGAGGAAGGCGCCCGAGAAGCGCCCGTGGGAGGTGCACTGGAGCGCTCGGCGAGTCGGCGGCCTACCTTGTTTGGCTCGGGTGTCAGTGGCATGTTTCCGAGGCGTTTTTAGTGAATTTAATTTAATGACTGCGATTGCTTTCTGGTTGTTTCTGGTAATTATATCATTTTTTAATATTTATTGTTCCTTTATTTTAACCCGCTTTCGAGCGTGCTAGCCTTTTGCTAGGCCTGTATCGACCACTTGATTTTGCGCGTGACCTAGCCACATGAGACACTGGACGACAAGCTAAGCCCCAAAGGCTACGCACCTCAAAAAGCCCCATACGCGCGGCGTGGTCACCCCGCATGTCAGAGGCGGAGGGAAACTCGCGCAGATTCACGCAGCCTCCGACAGACGGCGTGAACATGCGGCGCGCCCTAGAGTTACTGCATATGCTACCTTTAGGTAGCAGAGTTGCGCATCTGTTTTCCAAACGCCGCTGGCAACCATGCATTGCGGAGAAGCTGATGCACAGGCCACGCCCCGGAAACATGGCCGCGCCGCCGAAAGTGGTTGCCGTCCACCTAGAATCTATCAGTATCAAGTCTTGGACTCTGTAGCTCGTTAGCTACGAACTGGTACTTTTATTTGCTTTAGATTCATGTCTTTAAGCTTCGACAGCAAAGTATTTACCTGGATTCGGCACCGTTTTCGAAAAACATGCTGAAATAATCGATGCTGTAGACTCAGCGAGTGGCGAGGATCGCAGGTATATGTCGGATTTTCGGTATGTTTCGCATACCCCATGGACAACTAACATTTTTGCTCGAAAAGTTTTTCAAGACCGTGGCGCCCCTCAAAGTTCCCTTGCTTCTGCTAAACTGTGCATAGTAGTAAAATGTATATAAAATCTGTATTTGTGCGTAGAGCTTCGAAATGACGCTTGAGCTACTAGAGAGGTTTTGTTTAGTTGTGCTACTTAACCATTCGGAAATTTTTGTGTTTCCTTGCCAGCTAAGCCTTTTTCAAAAACAACGAAAATCTTCAAATTTCGCCCTTTTTTCTTATCCTATCTGGAATTCTGTCTAAGCATTCTTGATATTATTGTGGTTTTCAGGAATGTGTATTTTCGTACAAAGATGTTTAGCGGTGAAATAGACTCCAAATATTTCAAAAAAGATTGTGAAATCGGAAAAAAATATGCCATTTGTCCCATATTTGACGGTATCTTTCGTACTGATGCGGTCCAAGTAAACATCGTCACGATGCGGCGTTTGATATACCTCTTTATGGCTAAGTAATGAGGAAAGTCTAATCAAATCATTTTTTGTTTTAAGAAAGAAAATAATTTTTGAAGTTGGTCCTCAGAACGCGCCCTGCATTCCTTTTGTTGCTACTTCGCCGCATAGCACGTGGTCGCCCTTGTAGCTGACTTTTGTCATAGCAAGCGGCAAGGTGCTAGATGTATGTCAGTGGCTCGCGATTGGTCGAAAGTCTTGTTGCTTTGATGTCAAGGCTCAGAGTATTGAGTTCGCTTTACGATGTGAGCTTGCTTGGCGTGCCCATTGCGAAGTATGGACGCCGAACAGCAGCTTCCGGTATCGTTGGCACATTGTGCTACAGGGCCTTCTGCACAACTAGTATACACAGACCGAAACAAATAACGCACATTTTGTACACTTTTTATTGCGTATACTAGTTGTGCAGAAGGCCCAGTAGCCAGGGGTGGGCAGTATCGAAGATACATGTATCTTAGATACTATCTTAGATACTCTTTGGGTATCTTGTATCTGTATCGCGATACGTCTCGCAAAACAAGTATCTGTATCTTTATTTCCGATACATTCAATAATGTATCGTGTATCTTAACCCATTAGGGCCCACTGTACTTTAAAAAGTACACTTCCTTTTTCGGTCATAGAAAATACAAAACTGAATATTCTGATCTTGCTCATTTCAATTTCTGATGCCAAAGGTTGCAGCAAGATAATCCTAATTTGGAACATTGACTCGGTTATGTTTTTTCTGTTTTATGAGTCGTCAAACTTTAGGAAAATGAGAGCCTGTTAAACGCACGTGGTCAGTACTACTTTTTCTAAATTAATTCGAAGTTTTACATTTTATATGTTGAAAAAACAGACTGCTTCTGCTTCAGGAAGAGCAGTTCAATCCCTGCAGAGCGCGAGAAGCCTATAGAGTGCATAGTTTTCCTGTGAGGAGTAATCAAATGTTGCTGTACTTTATTTAGTACACTGGGACTTCGTGGGAGCATACATATAACTCTTGTTGGGCGTTGCATCATAGATTCAACAGGCTTTTTTGTTATGAATGCCGTTTTTCGGTTATCTCAGACTCATGAGGCTGCGAAAGATGTCGCTGTGAATATACGAGAGCCTCTTGATGTTTTAATTGGCGATTCTGACCCTAACATGAGAACTTAGGAGGATGAGGGGAATGACGACGGTACGAATGGATGCTCTCTGCTAACGATAAAAAAAACATGAAACGAAAGGAACGTGAGCAAGATAACTTCTGTTTTGACTCAGGAAAGCAGCTTTGTTTCGAAAATGGCAAAGACAACAGCATAATTGCTATTCTGACGAAAGACTACACAGTTGAGTCACTATGCTCTGTATCGGTGTGGCCATTCACTGAAAAGAAAAATAAAACGTAGTGCCACTGTCCTCCTTCTTCATCCGCAGTAACAATGCATTGAGGGAGTTTGAGCTTTATGAGCAAGCTGCGAATGACTAGAGAAATTTCATCCCTGAGAAAAAGTGGTACCAGCCCCTATTTACCCAGATGATCGAAATAGCCGCTGACAATGCATAAAGGGTCTGCTACCACATTGTAGGTTTTAGCAGACTATTGTCCTTTAGTCGCATAACAGCAAAACACTGATTGCTCCTTGTTTAACCCAAGAGAAGTATCAAAGCTCTCCAGATTCCACTGTGCTTGCTATTACCCTCTATCCATATGGACATTTTCACAAGAAGCCGGCAAAACAGCTGAATTCTGCCAAAATACATCGAAATCGTGTGGCGAAAAGCGTGACGTTACGCTTTCCCTAAAGCACTGGTCCTTGAATAAGTTACATGGGCCAAGATAACTTCGTTATTCGTTTCGCAAGGGCGCAGGGTACTCGCCATTCTTGCATCAAGTCACCTTGCCCGTTGCTATCTCGAAGGCCCAGCGTACTTTTATAGTGCAGTATCATAACTCCTGAAGAAACACACGTAACTCTATGAAAATTTGCACGTGTGGTTATCTGTTGTGGTTCATTAAATATGCAAAATGTCAACAAAATCGGAGCAGTAGTTCTTTCTTGGTCCTTAATGGGTTAAGATACAAGATACTCCTATAGAAACGCCACCCTGCGAGACAACAAACGTCGGCTGAACTATGCTTCTCAAGCTGATACCGCTGCCACTAAGCCACATCACTAAAGCTAAGGATAGTGATATTCCTTTGTCTTTCCGCTAGAGTGCTCCAGTGAGCATAGAAAATGGGGTCTATACGCGTCTCTATTGGTGGAGCAGAGTCACGTGACATAACTGGAACCAAATATTTGCAAAAAAGAGCTTAACCTCAACTGAATAAAACCAACGATGTTGTTTACCGCTATGTGGATCTCATTGTGGTATTTTTATATTGTACTTAATTTCTTAACTAGGATGAATCATGTAACGTTTCTGCTATTATTCATTTTGGGGCCAAGTGTGTTTCTTTACTTTTTAGAGGGCATTCTAAAACGACAGATCTGATTTTTTGTGAAAAGGTTCATGGTACGTAGTGATTTTTTCGGCGTTTAAGGAAAGCGAGAGAAATATGACCACATATGTTACTGCGCTCGTACGCTATTGTGCTGCAGCGCTCTCAGACTTGCTTCGAGCAAAACAACCGGCAAGCGGACCGCGGCGAAATGAGCGGCCGCAGCTTAGGCATCGGCTCCACAGCGCGTCAGCATTTCTGACCGCCAGCAAAGAAACACCATCGTCGCTGAGGAGCAACAGGCTGACGGTCCGCGTGCCGGTTGTTTCGCTCGATGCGCGGTTAAGAGCGCTGTAGTACAATAGTGCATGACCGCAGTAACGTGGCTTTATTTCATATTTCGCGTGCTTTCTTTAAAAGCCAGGAAATATTCACCATGCAGCATGTACGCCTCCAAAAAACAATTGCTTCGGTCGATTTTAAATGCGTTGTACAATGTGACCAATCACACTCTGCCCTCAAGTGAATATTAAAAATGTTGCATAAATGACCATAGTAAATCAACCAACTAAGCGCAATATTTAAATTGCGATTACATTGGTTGAATTATGTCAAAGTTAAACGCTTGTTTTTTTTTTAGTTTTTTTTTTGCTTTTAAATGTTTGGTTCTAATTGCGTGAAGCGCTCAGAATACTTATTCACTGTCATTTTTTATTGCGGAACTGTCTTGCTATTTCACTTAGGTATATTCGCTTTCCTGTTCTAGTTCCCTGTATAGTCCTTTTTTGTGTTACAAAAAAGCATGTAAGCGGGCTAGAAGTTGCAATAGTATGAATTGCAGTGATATCCTTGGACACTTTTTGCCACGTACAATACATCTGGGAAGCCTCTGGGCGGCAGAAGTTCTCTCGAAGAGGAAATGATAAGATTGCACTTTAGTGAATATTTTGCTAACGAACTCTTTGCGCGCGTTGATAGGGAGAATATGAAAAAAAAATCACTGCAGTTTTATGTCCTAAGTGAACTGTGAGCGCTGACTAGGTAGTTATCGTCTTCACATTATGCTTCACAAAAATATCGCTACCAGCGTTGTTGCTTCTCTTCATCTGTAGCTTGATGCGGTACTACAAAAACGGTAATACGCTACGGACAGGGTAAGACTCTGCACCGGTATTTGTGCCATTTTGCGGAGGCTTCTTATTGAAGTTCTTACAATTAGATAGCAATCCTCTAGCTGGTAACCAAGTAGAGCAGCGACACCCATCAAATACAAAAGTGTCAAGTAAACAAATGCCAATAACTTGTTTCGGGAGGAAACTAATATACATTAAGCAAAAAAAAAACAACTTTCGGTATTCAAACAGATATTTCATTAAAATAAACAAATTTGGTAGCACTTCAGACGTTTTCAAGCAAACACTTCTGTGCATAGGTATTTGCAGCGTCATTATATAGGTCTATAACAGGAAATTTATAAATGTATCGAAGTATCTTAAGATACAATTAGGAAGTATCGTATCGGATACATTCATTCCCGAAGTATCTTGTATCTGTATCTCCAATACTTCTTGCCCGAGTATCTTTTATCGTATCGCGATACAATTTGAAAGTATCTTTGCCCAGCCTTGCCAGTAGCAAAATGTGCCAACGATACCGGAAGCTGCTGTTCGGCGTCCCCGTGAGTGCCCTTAACCACTGGGACGACTCTGCAAAGCTCACTCGCGTCGCCTTCTACCTGACCGGTGTAGCCAAGGCTCGGTTTTTCAATTACCAGCTGTAGTTCCTTGATTGGACCTCATTTAAGCGCCAGCTACGGAAGATCTTCGCCAACCCTTCAATCCGCTCAGACATCGCGAAAAAGAAGTTAGCGGAGCGTGTCCAGCAAAACGGCGAGTCATACACTTCTTACATAGAAGATCTCGCCCTATGTTACCGCGTGAACAGCTCAATGACGGAGACTGACAGGGTGCGCGAACTGCTCAAGCGCATTGGTGCTGCAGCATTCAACGCCCTTGCAGTGCAGAACCCCGCTACAGCGTCGAAAATCGTCGCCACATGTCAGCGCCTTGATGAGCTCTATCTGCTCCGTTTGCATCCTGGCACATCCTATCTGAGCGCAACCAATGACAGCGATCTACGCGCGTTGATTCGTGCCGTGATACAGGAGGAACTCCAAGCACAAGCTCCGTCTTGCCCACTTGAGCTGGCCCACCCAACCGTCCACAAGACATCACTTGTCAAGACGCTCATGAAACGCGCAGGGGCCATCTGCAGCTCCAAAGAGAAAAGAAGAAAAGAAGAAGAAACGATCACGAACGACCTCCTGAACAATGGGTACACGAAGAGCTTTAAGGCCGAGACAGACGGTACGATTTTTCATGCGATGCGGCGTACGGCGCGGCGACGCGGCAGCCGGAGTGGTGACGTTTCGTGACGTTTCATCGCATCGGACGGCCGCGCCGCGTGCCCGGCGTGCATCAAGTGCTAGACACATGGTGCGAATTCGGATGCGATTTGCCGTGCGGCTGTTCGCGCCAACAGCCGCATCCGACAGACGTCCAACAGGTTCCAACAGCATGCGGCGCCGATTCGCACGCCGCGCGGGCATCCAACTTGCTGAATGTTGCCGCGCGGCTACCGCTCCGGTCTGGCGGCAGCAGCCAATGGCAGCGCGGGAGCTCGACAAGCGGCGCCACTGGTGGCGCCCGTGCCAACCTGTGCCGCTGGTTCGTTCCTCGCCGCTGCGATGGCTCAGATCGTCCTGGTATTTGTGGATATCGCCGTTGTCGGTGGCATGAAAAACATTGGATAAACTGTTTCTGACGTGAAATACCTCATGATTGAATAAAGTAATGCTTGCAGTGTGCCATTTCCTCAAGGCGACGTCCGTTTCCGAACCACCAACGAGATAGTGAGCCGTGATGGAAGGCCGTTTCACAGGTAAACATTGACACCGGCCGTCTCGGCGAACCGGCTCGCTTCGTTCCCACCCTTGCTCTTCACATCGAGGCCGTCGATAACACCAATTGCGCGTGTAAACGCGTCATATAAGAGCACAAGCTTTTATCGGGTTGGCAAAAATAAGCGCTCGACAATCAGCTCGCGTTTGAACTCGAGCGGCGCTAGCGAGAGCGTCCGCCTAGCTAGGCCTACGCTCGTAGTCGTGAGTGAATGTGAGCTGTTGCGATGATTGTAGCTCGCGAAGGCGTAGCTTTGTTGGCAATGTTCTTAGAAAACGAAGCATGGCTGTGTGAGGTTGTTTGTTTTGTACTAAATGTAGAGGATACGATGTTTTCCAAGCGTGCAAGCTGAGGTGCCGTGTGTGGGCGGAGCCTGCGCGCTGATTGCTCGTTCGCCCCATGTGTCCAGCGCTTCAAACCGGGCAGATATTTTCGTCGCCGCGTCGGACGGTCGCATGGCCGCAGCCAATGACAGCGCGAGCAGGAAAACGTCACGATGACGTGAACAGGTGAGCCAGGTGAGCTGCCATATTGCCGAATGTTCGTGCCGGGCTAAGCTGTGTTTTGTGTGTCAAGTTCTGGATCCTGGAACCAACGCCACCATGAGCTCTCAATCAATGCAGCTGCCGAGCGAATTAATCATATCACTTGTTCTTTACGAGCCCGCCCTGTGGGACCAGCGGACGGCCGTCTACCGCAACGCCGATGTGCGCGCGGACGCATGGAAGCGAGTTGTCCGCGCTCTAGGCCTCGCTGTGACGGACGGTATGTAGTCCATGGTCAAGTTATTTTCTTTCGGGCGCTTTTTTGTAGTGCGAACTATGCACGCAGCTGAGGCTGAGCTTTTCATGCGAGCTTTTCACGCGAGATAAAGTTTTAAAAGGTACGTCTCACACACAAGCGACGGGAACCTTCAAACGTATGGCGTACGGCAAATGTGGAAAGCAATGTTTTTACCGGCTTGAAATTTGCGAGTGACATTTGATGATCACATTACAACACTCTGTACTGATAGACAACGGGGCGTAATGACGAATTTCGAGCGCCTATGGCTTTTTTTTTCTTTTCATGAACTGATGTACGCCAGCGCTTATATTACGACCCCATAGAAGTGTCGTGGCGAGGAAATGAGCCCGCGCCTTCCAAGCCGCTATCTTGCCTCGAGGGATGGCTTGAACACAGAAACAAATGAAAAGTTTTGACAAAGTACCTCGCATGAAAGCCACTTTTACAAGTCGCAATGGTTTACTTTGCGGCACTTTTGATGGAATGTCTTGCAAACACGTTTGATTCGTCAAGACTACCTCTGATGATTGAACATAGCTGTTGCGGTCACACTGACCTTGTTCCGATTCTATTAGCAATACTGTCATAACATCAATCGTCTGTTATGTAGGTAGAGTGTAGTGGAGTACACAGCTCATGCAGTGTTTGTGGCATTGAAAGCTTAACGTTGAAACACTGACAGTTCATGTTACCCTTTTTTAATTTTGAATGTGAAGAATTGCCAACATTGTCCTATTTGTCATTGCATGCCTTACGATTGCAATTGTGTTGGCCGAGTTGGTGCATAGCTTCACAAGAGATTTGATCGGCAAAATGAGAAACATGGAAGGAACAAGTAGGAAACAGCATGGAATGCCAGACGTTATCTTGCCTTTAGGTTTTTCTTTTATTCCTTGCTTCTGAGCTTGCATCACAAGTCTTTCATTACAAAATAATCCTAAAATTTTTTTGGAGAATTCACGCATAATGTGTTTCTGTTACCTTTTCTTTTACAGAAAATATCAAGCTGGTTTCTAACCGGTGGCGAAATCTGCGAGATACTTTCGCCAAAAAAATACGAGAGCTCAAGAAGAAGAGCGGAGCTGGAGCGGGCGACATTGTCCCAAAGTGGAAGTATTTTGACCACCTGCTGTTCTTGAAGGACATCATTGAGCCGCGCCCGTATGTTAAAGCTTTGTTTTTGGCTTGTAGCAAACTTACAAACACTCAAAGTAGCTGACACTCTTTGAATTGGGACACAGACACCTCACATTCAAACTTTCCCCTATGTTTTGGCTACAGTGAGACTGACAGGAAAAGTAAGGGACACAACATTCCACTATCGCTTTAAGTTTATCCGAAGAACAACACATGAAATGCACAGAACCGTAACCAAACCCAGCCCTAAGCACACAAAACTGATTTGTCATAAATGGGGATCAAACATCCTAAAAAGATGACACGGCTGATCTTTAAGGAAAAAATGGGAGCTATGAAAACCAGGAAGCACGCTAGAATGCAACACTGCAAACAATATGACACGCCCGAGGTGATATGTGACATTTACCCAGAATTTAACAAGGTAACTTCATTATCAAGTCATGAAATAGAGGGCTGGCTAACAGTCACATTCATCCTTCGCTTGTAATGTGCGACCATCAATTCGTTTGTTGGGGCTACCAGCAGAGATTCACAATGTCACGCCTTCCATCGGCACTGCGTAAATATACGAAATATATTACGGCACAGTGAAATATGATGTGTGCATAACTTTGGTTGTACATCGCTTATTTATTTATTTATTCACAATACCTTACAGGCTCCCTATCGGAGCATTGTGTAAGGGGGGGGCGATACATGGTAAAATATGACATGTGATAAACACAGAAAAAGATGTTATATAAACTATACAATCTGGAAAGTGCACTGTGGTGTAAACGAATGCCAGAAAAGGAAGATGTAACACCCAGGTAGAAAAACTAAACAAGGAAGAGCATGCGCGAAGCGAAAGAGCTTAAATAACATGAACAGTCAGTGATTGAAAAATGAAGGAAATTTTGGCAACGTTTACAATACTACGATGTGATATAATACAACGTTACACAATATAAAACATACGAGGTAACACATCTGGAAAGAATTAAATGAGAAATATCTAGGTAAGCATGAAATGTTCGAGTAGGCGGTCGTGGAAGGCTTCGCGATTAGTGATCGAAGTGATATCGCCAGGGAGATCGTTCCAAAGTTGAACGGCATGTGGCAGCGCAGAACAACTAAACGCCCTTGTCTTGCCGAAGATACGCTCGAAACCGCCCTGATTATGGAGCCGCCTAGACATGCGCAGTGGGGTTTTCAAAGGGAGGGAATGTGGCCGGGTGGTTTGAACATATCCGTGAAGCAGGCACAAAAGGGAAATGCACCGGCGAACCTGAAGAGGGTGCAGCGCATGTTCAAGTTTTATTTTCGTAATACTGGATTTGCGTTCGTAAATTCCGGTAGTAAAACGGGCGGCACGGTTTTGAACAAGCTCTAAGTTAGTAATTAAGTAGTCTTGATGGGGGGGACCAAATAGATGACGCGAATTCTAACTGCGGGCGAATGAAGGTTAGGTACGCTAACTTGCGAATGTTATAGATATAGAATAGATATGATATGATATAGAATATGATATAGAATAGCCGCAGCAGTGCTAATACAGGGTGGCCTCGAGCCAACCATCACTTTTTAAACTACATATATATGATACATGGACGCAGGGGAAGAAAGTAAGTGTCTGTAAATAGGACTAAGTGTGTTATTTATTTACAGCGAATTGCAAGGTCAGTTTTTGAACACAACATCCGGCAGATGACCTCCGCTTACATCAATGCATAGTTGCAAACACTTCTTAGAGTCGCTCATGCACTTCTGTAGGTCTGAATCAATGCCTACAACTTCCTCATCAACACCTTGCTTGAGTTCTCGAATATTCATGCTGCACTTCTGGCACACACAGTCTATCACGAGCCCCTACATGAAGTCTGATATACTTGAGGTCGAGTGACCAAGCTGCCAAATAGATTTCGCCAAAAACCTATCAGTTGCGAACATTTCTACGAGCTGATTCTGGCCTTGACATACCGTGATGGTACATGTCATGAAATTTCTGTCCCCCCCCTCTACTATTTTCCCACCAACCAGTATAACCTATCACTGCGCAGCACACTGTATATAGCTTTGCAATTTCTTCATAGTACTGGTCTAAAGACAGAAGTTGAAAGCAATATAGTAATTTCTTATTCAATGTCGTCATAACCAAGGTGTGGGCGTGTATCCCCCTGTCAGTCAAATCATTAGTGGAGTTGAGAAGCAGGAAGGAACTTCGATTATGTTAAATGGTTCGTGCACATTTTCTCCGCATGCAACCGCACACTACTAGCACATGCGACCAAAATAGTTAACTTTGTTCAGTGTACTACAGCAATACATGCCAGTGATCTGCTTTTTTTGTTGCCATATTTGGGAATCGGTAGAACTTCAGTACTAGAATCGGTTCATTCGTGTTTAGACCACCATTACGACAGTTAACAGCAAAACAATGATTACTAATTGAAATAGCAGGTGGGGGGTCACATAGGAAAAGAAATGGGTTGTCTTTCACAGACACGGTGTCGCAAATGAGAGATCTGTCACACGTGCCACAAGCACGGGCAGCAGATAGGGAAGTGTAGGGAGTGGGGGGAGGTGAGGCGATTAAGCGTGCACACTATGATGGAGCACACTTTCTTTGGTAGGGTAATGACAAACACTGGCGTCAGTGGAGAAACTTGAGCCGTTCCCCTCTGAGGGAGCACAAGAGCTATGGGCTGATACTACATTTGGGCAATACTGCCAGCAGTGGCCACTACTGCAGCTAGTAGCTATGCAATATGCTCGCCTGTGGCACGCATTCTGAAAATCACTCTTCAAGAATTATCAAAAGCAAACCATAGATAGGTGGCACATCTCTTCACCTGTATCTCGGCTATGTTTAATTCCTTTCTTCATTTTCGAATTGCACTAATTCTTGAAGCAGTAATGCAACCCCAACTCTCCCAGACTGGCGACGTTGAGAATGCAGAAGTAGCTGAATGCTCACTTGCGGTTCGATAATACACAGTGACCAATGTGTGCACTAACAGAAGTGAATTTGTTACCACTGTGTGCTCCATGTCACTAATTCTGTGGCTGCATGTTTTCCTTTTAGAACAAGCAGTAACCTGGAGGACAGCACGGATGCCACACAGGAGAGCGTGGCCCAAGTTTTCGCATCCATGCTGCCCCCTCGTTAGCGAGAGTAATTACTGCTCAGACACACCCGAATACACTGTACCCACTTCTCCTTCTTCTCCCACACCACACATTCAGACTGAATTTTCCTTTGACGAACCTGTGCCCACCCCTTCCACTCAGCAATCCACCCCTTCAGCACCCCTCCCACACTCCACTCCTGTCACGAAACGCACAACACGGACAAGTAAGACACAAAAAAGAAAATTAGAAACAGCTAACATGTTAGAAAAGCTAGATAAGGAAATCAAAGGTGAAAAAGAAAACAGAACTGAGCAGTTTTTACTCTCGCTTGCCGAGCATATGGACAAGGTGCCAGAGCACCTGAGGGGGCAATGCAAAATGCACCTCTTGGAGGTGCTCCTGCATTATGAAGCAGGTGAAGTACCAAGCGTGCTGACACACTTCCGGGGACCGCCCACTCGACCGCCCGACCAGTGAGAGGAAGTGGCCAGGAAGGCCGCTGAAGACCTTTTTGTTTTCAATGCGAAGCATTTCTGTACGTACTGCAGGCACTTTTGCGCGTCTATCTACGTACGAGGTCTGTTAGAAAAGTATCCGACCTTATTTTTTTGCGAGCACCTGATGGACTTGAAACAAGCGCGCTTGCATCAGCCGACCTTGAACCTTCGTGCGCATGCGTGAATTTTTTCCCGCCTGGCAATAACGTCAGTCGCTAGGACGCAGCGTTTGAGTGAGGTAGTGCGCAGTGCTCTCCTCGGTTTTTCATTGCAAGGAAAATGACGGAGCGACTGGAGCAGCGCTACTGCATCAAATTTTGCCATAAACTGGGCGCCAGCCAAGTGGAAACCATTGGGAAGATCAAGACGGCTTTCGGTGACGATGCTATGAGCCGCACACAGATTAAGGAGTGGTACAACCGGTTTAAAGACGGCCACACATCGGTGGAGAGCGAGCCACGCTCCGGTCGGCCATCAACATGCCAAAATGACCAGGTCATTGCCGAAGTGAACTCTGTGCTGATGCGGGACCGTCGCGTGACTATCCGGGAAATTGCGGAAGATGTGGGCATCAGCACTTTCTCTGCACATTCCATTATGACCGAAGATTTAGCCATGAAGAGAGTTGCGGCGAAATTCGTGCCGAAACTGCTCACTGTGGAGCAAAAGCAACTTTGTGTTCAAGTCTCACAGGACATGCTGGATTTCACAAGCAGTGACCCTAACTTCATGAACACCATTATCACTGGTGACGAGTCTTGGGTGTACGGGTACGACCCGGAAACCAAATCCTAATCGTCACAGTGGAAGCATTCCACGTCACCAAGACCAAATAAGGCCCGCCAAGTGCGCAGCAACGTCAAAGTGATGCTGAGTGCTTTCTTTGACTCCCCGCGGTGTGGTACACCACGAGTACGCACCACAGGGTCAAACAATCACCAAAGAGTACTACAGGGATGTCCTCCGTCGCCTACGTGATGCTGTGCGGCGCAAGAGACCTGAGTTGTGGTCAACAGGAAACTGGCGCATCCATCACGACAATGCTCCTGCACATTCCTCACACTTGGTTCAGACTTTTTTGGCGAAAAGTCAGACTCCTGTAGTTAAACAGGCTCCTTACTCTCCTGATATGGCCCCCCTGCAACTTCTGGCTCTTTCATAAACTGAAGAGGACATTGAAAGGAGAGCGATTTCAGACAAGGGAGGACATTATGGCTGCAACGACAGCTGAGCTAAACTCCATTCCGAAAGAGGCCTTCTCAGAATACTTCCAACAATGGCAGCACCGCTGGGAGAAGTGTGTGGAGTCCCAAGGGGACTACTTTGAGGGGGGATTAGGTTTCCAACGCTCCAATTATGCCAGTTTTTTTTCTTCCACCAAAGGTCGGATACTTTTCTAACAGATCTCGTATCTATCTCTCTAGCCGCCTACGTCTGGGTGCTCTCGTGATCACCCCTTTAACTTGGCGTGAACCAAAATTAGTATGGGAGGGTAAGGTGGTTTGATGAATATGACTCGCTGGTCATGACATAATGTGACAATCCCGACGTACGTCGTCAAACCCTTTCCACCAGACAAGTGTGGCACGTACCCGTATACCACGGGCAGGTATGTGCCACAGGTGATGGACAGTTTATATCTGCCCAGGAAAGGCGAGAACAGATATTGTTAATTTTAACATGAGAGTGTTAAGAAGAAGCCGACATCAGTAGTGTTGACTTGACGAATGCAAAGAATAAGTGTCAGGGTCCCAGCAGGAATCGACCCAGCATTCTGCGTGGCAACGAAGTATTCTACCACAGTGCCACACCATGTCTCGGAACTGCTTTTCATATTTGCACACTTCACATTTGCACATTTTCATATTGGCATTTGCGCACTCGGCAGCAGTAGAGACACCATCGAGGCAACGCAGCGGATTCTAAAAGCATACCTTGTACATTGCAGAAAACTGCGGAATCACAATCGACGCCTGCTGGAGCACGCGCCGAAAAACGGGAACAAGCTATTGGTCAAGCGGAGGCCCAAAGATAGTCCCCCTGGCGGACAAGCACCTTCGCTTCCATAAAAGGACGTCTCCTGCACAGTTCTACGGCATTTGCGCACTCGGCAGCAGTAGAGACACCATCGAGGCAACGCAGCGGATTCTAAAAGCATACCTTGTACATTGCAGAAAACTGCGGAATCACAATCGACGCCTGCTGGAGCACGCGCCGAAAAACGGGAACAAGCTATTGGTCAAGCGGAGGCCCAAAGATAGTCCCCTGGCGGACAAGCACCTTCGCTTCCATAAAAGGACGTCTCCTGCACAGTTCTACGGCATTTGCGCACTCGGCAGCAGTAGAGACACCATCGAGGCAACGCAGCGGATTCTAAAAGCATACCTTGTACATTGCAGGTTGGTTGCTCTTGGTCTTCCTAGCATATTAAACGAATCTATTAGTTTATGGTTTCTTCTGCTGCTGAGTGCGTAGAGTGCTTTTCGCTTGAGTGTCAACATGGGTGACACGTGTCGCAATTGTAACGACAAGATAAACGACAGTGATTTGTGGCTAATGTGCTCTGAATGCAGGTGTTATTACCATGCTGGTACTTGCTCTGGGGTCACAGAAAATGCCTACAAAAAGAAATCGGCAGCGGCAAAAAAATCATGGGCATGCACGCCTTGCAAATTGATGGCTCATGCTGAAAGTCGTTCAGAGGGTCAAATTCGTGGTTCAGAAACGAACTTTGCTTCTGAGTTAGCTGAAATCCACCGCAAATTAAATGAATTGCTAACAATCAAATCGAAGGTTGATGCTTTGCAAAAAAATTAAAACAACTGTTGAGAACATCGAAGAGTCGGTAAAGGTTATGTCGAATAAATATGATGAAGCCATGGCGAAACTGAAGCACCAGTCGAATGACATTTCGGACCTCAAAAAACGAGTCGTGAAACTCGAGACTGAGGCTAAAGAAAAAGAAGTGGATAAGCTCAAACACGAGGTCAACGAGTTAGATCAGTATAGCAGACGCCTTAACCTCGAAGTGCACGGATTGTCCCAACACACTAATGAAAACCTTCTAGAAAAGCTAAACAAATTAGCATGCGATCTTGAGCTTCTACCACTTTCCGAGAGTGACGTCGAGGCTGTGCACCGCATGCCATCGAAAAACGACAAAAAAAGTGATAAACCTGATATTGTGATAGTCAGGTTCTCGTCTCGCCTTACGAAAGAAAGATGGCTTGAGAAGAAGAGCGACTTAAGAAAAGCAAAGTTAAATATTTTCTTCAATGAAAACCTCACAGCGTATAACAAAGCACTTTTCTGGAAAATGAAATCGAGGGCAACTGAAAAAGAATATCAGTTCACATGGCACAGAAACGGAAAGCTTTTTGTGCGCCGCACCCCGCGTGACCGAGTAATCAGAATCGCATCAGAGCAAGATCTCGAAAAAATTCGCTAAACTAAATGATGACAGCCCACACCGGATCAGCACGTCACTATGGCGCATGAAAATAAATACCATTACTACGACGCATATTCCTTTCAGCGACTAAACCTTTTTCACGATAAAGACCAGTTATCATTGCTTCATCTGAATTCGCAAAGCTTACGAAATAAAAAAGAGGCCGTTGACATACTGCTCGACCTCTTAAAGCATAAATTTGATTTCTTAGCTTTTACTGAGACTTGGTTCACGAGCTGTGAAGACGCTGTATCATTTACAGGCTACAATTGCGTCACACTCTGTAGAAAGAACAAAAGAGGTGGTGGTGTGGCAATTTATATCCACGATAGCCTTAAATTTGATGTCATAAAAGAATATACAGTTACAACTTGTGATTTTGAATCAGTCATGGTGAGGTCGGCTAATCTGTTCCTAGTGGTAATATATAGGCCTCCTTCCGGAACTGTGTCAGCCTTCTTATACTTTGTTCGGGAGTTATTGGAATTTTGTGAACGACAAAATGCACGGGTGATTGTAACGGGAGATTTCAACGTTGACATGTTGTCTACCTCTGTTAACAAGCAAAACCTTCTTGACACAATGCTCTGTTTTGGCTATGAGAACGAAATTCGTGTGCCTACTCGGATGACAGAAGTGTCTGAAACCCTTCTTGACTTGTGCTTCACAAACTTCAAAAATGAAATATGTGCTGGAGTTGTTATACCCGGTGTTAGTGACCACTTTCCGATTTTTGCATTCATAAAGTCACATAAAACAAAGCGTAAGAAAATCAACCCTACTTACTACAGGAAAATTACTACTGAGAAAATTCAAACCTTTCAAAGATTAGTTACTGCGGCAGATTTCAGTGAAATATTACAAATCGCAGAACCTGTACGAGCTTACGAAACATTTGAGTTGAAAATAGCACAGCTCTATGATCAGGCATTTCCTCTAGTACTGCTCAAAACGAGCAAAAAAGCCAGAAAGCCATGGATAGATGCGTCACTTCTAAAGAGAATAAAAGAAAGGGATAACCTATTTCACACTTTCATCAAAACAAAGCAAATCGACTACTTACGGCAGTTTAAACAGTTTAGAAATAAATTAGGGTCTGATATTAAGCGGGCACGCATACAATATTATGAACACAAGTTTTCTGCTATTGTAAATGACCAGAAGGCAGTTTGGAATACCATGAATAGTCTTTTATCTTCATCAAGTAAAAAAACCATCACCGAGCTTATGATAGAAGGCAAACCTTGCTCCGGTACATTACTCGCTGATAAGTTCAACAATCATTTTTTGAAATCGGGTGCTTGTGAAACCTCCGCTAATACCGAAGCAGACTGTGAACCAAGATCGTACATTACAAAAAGTATTACAAAATCGCTTTTTTTGGCCCCCACTGATGAATCTGAAGTACATTGTTTCATTATGAATCTACCTAACAACTCTGCGGCAGGTGTTGACGGTATAAAAGCAGGGCCATTAAAAGCAGTCTCACAGAATATTAGTCTGCCCCTCTCACACATATGTAATTTGATTTTAAGCACCGGAATATTTCCTGATAAGCTAAAGATAGCCAGGGTCTCGATCATTCACAAAGGTGGTAATGAAAATGACTTAAATAATTATAGACCTATATCTGTCTTGCCCATATTTTCAAAAATTATAGAACGAGTCTTATACTTTCGAATCTCAAACTTTTGTAGCCAAGAAAACATAATAACAAAACAGCAGTACGGTTTTCAGAAGAAAAAAAAGTACAGAGGGGGGCTTTGCTGTATATCAAGGACAAAATAATAGATAATTTTGAGCAGAGATCTTATACGCTTGGAATATTTCTTGATTTCAAAAAAGGCTTTCGATTCGATCAAACATGAAATACTCCTGGTGAAATTAAATCTATACGGCATAAGAGGTGTTTCACTCAAATTAATAGACAGTTATTTAACAAATCGATTTCAGTATTGTGATACGCATCATGCAGTATCAAAAATGGATAAAATTAAGTACGGCGTCCCTCAAGGATCTATATTAGGCCCGCTCCTGTTCCTCTTATATATCAATGATATTGTAAATATACCACTAACCCCAGACATGGTTCTATACGCCGATGACACGAACGTTTTTTTCTCTGGCAAAGATATCAACAGCTTAGAAGAGCAAGCAAACAAATGGCTTAAGCACTTATCAATATGGTTAATAGCAAATAAGATTGAACTAAACACCAAAAAAACACAATATGTTATTTTTCGCCCAAAAAATAGAAGTATACCCCGTGACATCCAAGTGAAGTTTCGAGGGGAATCGATTGAGCGGGTCACATCCCAAAAATTTCTCGGTATTATTTTTCATGAAACACTTGACTGGACATATCACATAAACAAAGTTCGCACCGACATTTCGCGCTCAATTGGTGTAATCGGGAAAATCAGATGTTTTCTGCCAAGTTGGATAACGAAGCAACTGTACTATTCCTTAGTTTACTCGCGTATAAATTACTGTTTATTAATATGGGGTAACACTACAAACACAAACAAAGAATGTATTTATAAACTACAGAAAAGAATAGTTCGGATAATTGAAGGGGTTCAACCTAGAACACATTCCACTCCACTTTTCAACAAACACGACATATTAAAGTTTGAGAACATCCTAAACAAAAAAATAGCGATGATCATATGGGATAAATTGAAATCTGACCCGGTCGCTTTTCATGATGCATATACACGAAGACAGCATACATACAGCTTTAGACGCATAACATACTGCAGCGAAAGAATACGGACTAACTACGGCACGCAAAAGCTAGCGCATATGATCCCTGCACTATTAAATGCACATCCCGCAATTACCACCATATTGCAAGAAAGCCGCTCATTAATTGCATTTAAAAAAAAGATACACACATATCTAGTAGGGCTCCAAAAATAACTTTTCCTCTCTCTGCGGTATCACACAGGTTGTATTTATAATTGACGTGTATACACTCGTGACATTTTCATTAATGAGTTCTAATAAATTGGTTTGTTATTCGAAAAGTTTGGGTTCATTCACATATTCCTTGCTTTGTTTGCTATAAACTGAGTCTTGCAGACAGGTCTGTACTTAATATAATGTTCATCTAACGTTGTTTTATAAGCTCTTAAAAAAAAATTTTGTAACTGTGGCTGCTTCTTTGTTAAAATATTTTTTAAAGTATGTGTACATTACTGCTTTTTGTGCGCTTTATAGTCTGGGACGGGTTCCGGCGCCTTGTCAGGCATTAAATTGCCTTTTTGCCAACCCTGCCCCTTACATGTGTATACTGTACCTTGTGTATTGTAACAAACTCATTGAATTGAATAAAGCTTCATATACACCCTAATGTTCGCGAAACGTCATTCGTGGTAGCAGTGCCGCATATTCAATTTTGTAAATATTACATATGTGCTCCTATGATACAGCCGTCCTGTCGGGTTAACGTCAATTGTAGTTAAGCGCCATCCACTGAAGTTGATTTATGTAGCAGCATCCAGGGCCACCATCCTCGCGAGCACAAGCGCTACATGGCAGCTTACCGCTTCTGGTGCTACTTATAACCATGTTGCTGTTGGTATCATTACGCAACTGTAAATAACTGTTTATATAAAATATATGCAACTGTTCAAGATATATCTGTGCGTACAACAATTGTAGATATATTCAGTTTCATTTCATAACGTTTAGCCCAATAAAAAATTACAGCACAGTCACCTTCCCTCCGCATGCTTCGCATACATTGGTAATTGGTGCGACAGATGGAAAATGAGAATAAAACTTTTATTTCATTTAACGAATACTTTCTACGGTTTACGTGCTGAAATACTTAGGCGTAAATATATCCAAGAATTTAAAGTGGTCCTACCATGTTTCAAAAGTATGTGGAACTGCGGAAAAGAAGCTTTGGTTCTTGTGAAGGAAATTGCATTTACCCTCACAGTCAGTCAAACTAACAGCTTATTTAACCTACGTACGGCCCACGCTAGAACATGCCTCCTTATCAGTCGAGGTTAATTCAGAGACTGGAAAGAGTTCAACGTCGAGCAGCAAGGTTTATCCTATCGCGATACTCTGATACAGATTCAGTCTGCGAAATGCAGTTTGCTGAATGCAGGCGCATAGCAAGGTTAAAGTTTTCTTACCTTCTCACTAAAAACAAGTTTAACATCACTAGTGACCAGTACTTGATAGCACGAGAAGGTAGAATATTGCGAAAAGGGAAAGAGGGTACTTTCGAAGTGCCTCAGATGCACATCAACAGTTATGTGTTTTCTTTCTTCCCAAGAACCAATGCGGAATGGAATGAACTGCCGCTACTAACGCGAGAAAGCGCCAGTGCAGATCAATTTGAAAAAAAAAAACCTAGCGCGAAGTTAAGGGCGTATGCATGTGCACGTTCTTATTTTGTGGGTTTGTTCGACATCATTCGTTAGCATTGTATTAGTTTTGTATTGGATTAACATATGTACAGAATATTTTGCTTATGTATGGCTGTGTGTCCTTGTACAGTAATGCTTGGTTGTGTAACACTACTGGTGAACTTTGCATTTATGGTATTGTATATTTTGATGACTCTATGAACAAACTATTTCCTTGTGTACAGTTACGTTTTTTTGTTTCTGTTCTTGTTTTATTGTTTGCTGATGCAGCTTTTTTTCTCTTTTAAAGTCTTTCTTTGTTTTTCGTTTTCTTTCTATCATGCAATGTATGACTTGAAGCGCTGCTTTTGACTCATCCTGTAACGGCTGACAGGCCAACAGTATGAGTAAATAAAAAATAAATCAAGGTACTTGGCATTTGCCGAACTTTTTTTACCACAACTCTTGGAGTTCTTGCAAATTTTCCCGTGGGTTGAAACAAGTTTAGTCTTCATGAAAACTCCATGGCAATATGGAGCACCAAGCACTTGTGCCCTGCTACTTAATCAATAAAGCAATGCAAAATTGATCAGGGGCCAAATAAATGATCTTCACAAGAGTACATTAATTTCATGAAGCACAGTGCAGAAATTGTTACAACATTAAGGCAGAATGCGCCACTACTTAATTCACTTGCCACAAGGCATGTAGCACCCAGCATGTAGAGTTATAATTTTGAATGCATAGGCAATAGCAGCATTAGGTAAAAAGTTCAAAAAATACTACCCTAAATGCAAGTTTGCAAAACAAGCAAATATTGTGCCACTGATGACAAACAAGACTTTTTGTTCTACTGAATGTGCTTTCACATTGGTGTATTTTAACGCGATAGCGTTAAAGAGCTCGTTTCGCAGAAATTCCGGCGTCGGCGTCGTTGGTTGTGAGCGAAAAATCATCATCTTGTCCGTGACCGAAAAATCATCATCTTGTCCGTGACCGAAAAATCGAGAAAGATGCAAATAAAATAAATATAAAAATTTTCGGGTCCGAGTGAGGATCGAACCCGGGTTGTCTGCGTGGCAAGCAGGTGCTCTGCCACACAGCCATGCCTCTGCTTGGAAACACTGTGAAAATAACTTCCTCTGCTTGGAAATGCAGTGAAAATAACTTCCATGCTTCGCAAACGCAAGCGTCCTTTGTATAGGCGTCGCAATATAACATGTAATATCCCAGGAATAGCCTACATTGCCATCGGGCGTCAGAATATGTGACTATCATAACGAGTCCATAGTTTAAAGCCAGCCACCCATTACAAACGGCACACACCTTACTGCGCGTATTCCCTTAACACCACGTAGTGGGTGCATAGCAAGTTCGAAAACATTTCCCACATTTGCCGCGCATAATTTCTCCTTGTTTAAAGCATACTACCCATTACATAGTATGCACTAAGTGATTGAAGTACGCACTAGGGACAGGATATCGCTATCGCGTTCAACTCTTAAAGGCGAAGCTTAAGGGTCCCCCCAATTTTGTTATTCCACCAGAAGTGCCCCTTCTTATGGGATGATGCTAAGCTGCATATTCGGCTATTTTCTGAATGCTTGGGCTTCTATAGTATCTTTGGTGCCTTGCATACATTTACCATTGCAGTGCAATCATTGTTGAAAAACAGGTCACTGACCAATGTCAAAGCAAAACAAAATGACGTTTAGGGATCCATACGTTTACGGATGTATGTATCCCGAAACGTCAATTTGTTTTGTTTTGACATTGGTCAGTGACCTTGTTTCCCAACAATACCTTTACCTGACCAGACTATTCCGTCGAACCCTGGACTACAGTGCAATCGTATAACAAAATGGAAAATAGTTGTAAATTTAGGCTTTGAACAATCGAGAAACTAGTGCATTCATGTAATAGTTTTTTTTTCTTTTTGTCACTAAACAGTTCTTACAGTATCGCTAATTAGTGCTGATGTTGGGAGCCAAGTACTGCATCTTTTTGTGGGGGGAAGGGGGGAGGAAAGGGAACCGTTTTAGTAGTCATAGTACAAACAGGATAGTCACGTGGAAGTGCAGCACAGTAGTACCTGCTCGCAGTGTCCTCTGTCTTGACCACTGTTCAACATTTCAGATTTGCGCGTTCTTTTAAACTTGGCTTTGTGTTTATTGTGATCAAGGTGGCTTTTGGAAGAAACACATTATGTGCTGACAGCACAACTGCAACCAATATGAGACAAGAAGTGCTTGCCTGAATTGAATGACACAATAACAGCATCACCAAAAGTACCTTGTTTAATATAACCAATCACTATCACGAGTCTGAACACTGAAAACGTGACGCTACACAACACATTGAAACTAAAATTATAGAAAAGATGCTTTGGTACAATAAAAAAATGTGATGATTGCATATAATTTTTTCCTAATCTGCGTGCATGTACAAGTGAAATTTAAAAGCCTGGTAAGTTAGAAGCACACTTCTTACATCTAGGCAGTGGATGACAGTCAAAGGAAATTACACATGTAGAGATGTAGAAGATAGTAAATATAAATGCAGGCAGAGAAGAAGTGAAGTACGTTCGAACATGGCATTACGATGGCTCCTGTCTCAGTTCTTCTGTACCCGTTAACGTTGTAACATCTACCTTTTGGTGCTGAAAACCCACATGCGGATAAGCATTCCTTCTACGCACGGTGAACATGACTTTACTCTTGCTTTGCGTCGCGGGTGGTGTGGACCCAACTGGTCGTGGTTGCATGCGACGACCGGCGTTGGTACACCGACTTCAGCGAGCAACGGTGCTCTCCCAACAGACCGACTCAAAGGCAAGAGATATGCACGACGCGCGCAGAACACTAAAATCATACAGGATGCGAAACTCTTGCTTGACTCTCCTAACATCAGGATCACGAAGCTCACAGTTGTAAAGTAATGACTCTCCTCAAGTAACGATGAGCTTTCGCAGATCAATGAGCAGTACGACCAGTATATTCCAACCGAAAGTATCGAGGAGTACACGGCTATAGCTGAATATAAAGACGAAGCAGTTAGCGTGCTTGCCGAGTTAACTTACCGAATCTCCCAACTGGAACGAGTGCAGACCAGCCATGCACAAGGTCCCAGTGGTGAAAGCATGGAAGCAACGGCTCTGAGAAACAACGTCCTCGTAAGATTTTTGGCGCCCAGGCTGCCGCAGCTGCATATTCCAACTTTCAAAGGGGACATCTCACAGTGGACAGGCTTCAGGGAGCAACTGGAAGAGCTTGTTCATCTGAAGAATGACTTATTGCCATCCACTAAATTTTATTACCTCAAGGCCTTTCTATCGGGGGGACGCAGGAAGAGCGATTGCGGGCTTGCCTACGAAGACTCATACAACGCCGACGCGATTGCTATGTTGAAGGAACGATTCAGCGATAGCACCATGATTATTCAGCACCATCTGACAGCACTGAGAACTTTTCCGAACGTCACATCAGGCAATGATACCTGTGGGCTGCGTAGTGGTACGACGCCACGCAACTGAACATACGATGCCTTGGAGCTCTGAACGTTCCCACTTCTACATAATCAGCCATGCTCATTGGCATAACTGCGCCTTTCACAGTAACTGCGACAATCCCATTCCTCAGCTATGCCTTATTAGAATACCACACTATGTCATGAGTCATCCGAAAGAAGAAATCACTATAACGCAAGTCCATATATTTGTTGACACCAGTCCAAGGGCTTATGGCCCCTGCGCATACCTTTGAACAGTGGACCTCAATGGCCGTCGTTGTACGAAGATCATCGTGGAAAAGTCTCACATAGCATCCATAAAAGCTTGGACAATGCCTAAGTTGGAACTAATCAGGGTTGCCGTTGGTGGCTACTTTGCGCTAAATTGGCTACTTTTCGACCCCGTCTGGCGACAAAAATTTGCAGTTGGCGCCATGGCTATCTTCTGGCTACTTTTAGAGTCCTGATTTGGCGTATTAGGGAGCCATTTTTTCTCATTTTTGCAGACGAAATAGATTGTTTTTAAGCTTTTCTCTCACTTCAGCGGCTGCGTACGGTCGTCCTCCACCCACCAGTAGGCTGGTGCGCATCGAGGCGCCCTTACGCAACGTTTAGCGCGTCTCCAAATACGGAGTGGCGAAGTTGCGTGCATGGTTAGGAACGCGTGGGCAGCTCGGTGCTCAAGCTTCCAGCCATCTATTGTGAGCAAATTAATCTGAACAGGCACTTGCAGGCATTAGATGAGTGGTGTAAAAAATGGGACATGGAAATAAACTACAGCAAGACAACATTCACGCATATTCACTCAGGTGGGCGGGAACTGTCATTCATGTATCACATCGGAAATCAACCTTTACATAATGCCGCTTGTTTCACATACCTAGGAGTTAGTATTATGCACACATTACAGTGGCACTCACATATAGATAACATCTGTTCTAAGGCGAATAAAAAACTTTATTTCCTCAAGAAAAAACTGGAACATGCCACACCGGACGTAAAACTAACTGCTTACAAAACATTCATAAGACCCGTCTTAGAGTACGCTAGTATTGTCTGGTCACCTCACCAGAAGGTTCTGAGGACTAAAATCGAGAGAATACAAAAATTAGCAGTCCGTTTCGTATGTGGTAAATACCGAGCACACACTCCGTCACGGCCTTGTTAGAGTCCTGTGAGCTTGAGTCTTTGGAATATCGTAGACGCAAACAACGCCTCCAATTTCTTTTTAAGATTATAAGCGGGCAAACAAAAATAAACAAGGATTTATATCTTCAGCCACCTGGAAGGCGATGTGATCGTCTTAATAATAGCAGAGCTATTCAACCCTATTTCACACGCACGAATGCTTTCCGCCACTCCTTTTTTCCAGACGCAATAGAAATGTGGAATAGCTTACCTGATATGGTTGTTCAACAAACAACGTCAGTCAACTTTAAAGACGCGTTAGACAGCTTTCTCTGCATTGATAAGCGCTAACTTCTGGTGCCAGCACTTGTTTCTCGATTTTAATCGGTATAGTCACTGCTGTTTGTTCCTTCTTTTCTTGATGCTGATTATTCATCTGTTATTCCTATGTGCTATTGAATACTGCTTTATTGTGTGAATATTATGTATTATGTGACACCCTCCCTGTAATGACCCCAAGCACGGGGTTGACAGTATCAAATAAATAAAAAAAATTGTGATGCTACGCGCAAGTTTTACGAATAATTTTGATGCGCAGTGCGTGTTCTCGTGTAAACTTGGGAAAACAGACATCTGCAACAAAATTTAGCTGGCCTGTTCATCTACAACCAGAATTCGCTCTGCAGCTTCCACGAAAATCTGTTTCAACTTACATGTTCCTGTACTGACTTGCTCGCTGGAATATTCTAATAGAACTTTTTTTCTGGCAAGAACTCGTATTTTCTACATAAAATATATGCGCGCGTGATGAATTCATCATAATTCGTTCATTTATTTCGAACTTATCAGTGGCTTTCTATGGTCTTACTTATTCAAAATGGTATTACTTATTGATCAATCCCAAAGAATCTGCTCATAATACCACTTCTGTTCCATTTGGCTACAAATTTGGCGATAATATTAAATGGCATGGCTACTTTGGCTACTTTTGGCTTGAGTTGTGGCTCCTTTTCAAGTTCAACCAACGGCAACCCTGGAACTAATGAATGTAGTTGTCGGAGCAAGACTGCTAAGATACCTCAGGAATCCATGGGACACAGTGCAGTTCTCACATATCATGTGGTCAGACTCGACAATTGTTCTGAGCTGGATTCGTGCTCAGCAAGATAAAGATACTTTTTTTTATCGAAAACCAGGATATCTAATGAACGTACATTTACTAACTAGGTATACTTTATGGAAACTTTGTTTACGATGATTATAATGTTTGTTTTAATTATGATATGTTATTGAATGCCGTTCTGTTAAGCGCTGTTAATGACCTGTCTGTTTGATTTTTAACACTGGACTGGAAACTAGCCTTCCCTGGCTATCGGTCCAGATAATTGTATATGTGTGTTTTGTGTGGAAGAACAATAAAGCACTTCACAAAAAAAAAAAGTCTGCCCTATCGTGAGAAACAAAGTGGCTGAGATAGCCGACTGTACCGACAGAAGTCACTGGCGGTATTGTCCTGGAGTGGAGAATCTATCTCATTACCTTGCAGGGGGGTTATCCTGGAGTGGAGAATCCATCTGATTACCTTACATGGGGATTATCAGAGGCAGCGCCTCAGGGAAAGCTTCAACCAGTTGGAACGGCCCAGAATGGCAGCTTCAACCTGAAACCGCTTCGCCGGTCGAACCCACTCCTTTAGGCGTCCAAGACAATAGCAACGAACAAGAAGTTTCACAGACAGAACTACTTCTAGAGACACGAGAACCACTTAAAGATGTCATAAATGTCGAGAAGTACAGCAGCTTGACCAGGCTTCTTCGCGTTACAGCATTTCTTTAGATTTGTCGAAAGGACACGGTGGGCACAAGCACCACATATGGGGCCTATCACAGCAGAAGAGTTGAATTTGGCCGACAAGCTTTGGATACTAAAAGATCAGCGAGATGCTTTCTCTCAAGAAATGGAGCAACCGTCCAACAGATGCGCGATCTCAAGACGGTCTACTATTCAAGACTTGCACCCATTTTTGGATATAGGACAACTACATCTTTGCGGACACCTACAGAGAGTACACCTTTCCATTCAAAAAAAAGCATCCACTAATTTTGCCACAGGACCATGACTTCACGTGATTGGCGATTATGGAACCTCATTGCCGTGTTTTATCTGGCGGAGTATCAGCTACATTAACAGGAGACAAAGAAGTTCATCAACAATTGTTACCTCTCCAAACGATTCCGAACAAAGTACATGAATGTGGAACATTCCCCACAGCCAGAAGATCAAGCTTCTACCTCTCGCCCATTGGAAGTTGTTGGAATCGATTTTGCACGCCCGTTGTATATGAAATTTAACGAGAGAGAAGACCAGTTGTCGGTCAAAGAAGACCAATTGTGCTGTTTACCTGCGCAACAACAAGAGCGGTACGTCTCGAACTCACAGACTGGCTCACATCGGACGCTTTTATTCTGGCCTTCAGGAGGTTTCTTGCTCGTAGAGGAGTGCCTCTCGCTGTGTACTCGGACAACACGTTGACATTCACGAAGGCAAGCAGAGAGCTAAGTGACATAGGGAAACTTATAACCCTTTTGCTGCATTTCTCACCAATCACATAACGCGCAAATTCCTTGTGCTTAAAGGGACACTAAAAAGAAATAATGACTTCGTTTAGATTAACAAACTGTACCCTGAGAGCTCTAATGCCATATGTTTCACTATCATAAGTTCATTATTAGCGGAGAAAACTACGGTTGAAATTTCATTCCTAAATTTTGCACCGAAATCTCCGCGCACGACGTCCCAAATTTCAAAATGTATTTTTCGTATTTTCGCGGCATTGGCTCAATAAAATTTTCTGAAACTTTGTATGCTACGTCTATGGCACCCACAGATGGCAATGTACTTCAATTTTATCGATTACAAGCTACGTAGGACCCAGTAGACGCCTTGAAAATTGATGACATCACAGTTTCAGGTGTGGGAATCTCAAGGTGGCGTCTCCACCTGCATTTTCTTGTCACACGTTTTCTCGCTTACCAAGCGTCGTGTGGCGGTAAGAGTGGTGCTTTCAGGATTGTGAAAATGTACTTTACTAATACACGAAAAATCGTTTTGCTCTTTAGTGTCCCTTGAATGCCCCGTGGTAGGGCGGCTGGTCGGAAAGGCTCGTCTGGTCAATCAAGCCAACTCTTGGAAAAGTTCTCGGGAAGAGCAGCGGTCTGGGAAGCGAGGAGTTGAGGTCACTACTTCTAGAAGTATAAGCTGTGATCAACTCCCTTAGTCTGACATACACGTACACACAGGCAGAGGAACCGTTGCTAGTATGCCTGGCTCACTTTCTCGTTTGAAGTTCGATTCTGGCACATCCCGACCCTAGCCCATGTGTAACTTCAACCTGGCCCTAGACTACTAGGAATGGTGTTACACGGAAGCTAGAGTACTGTCACAGGCTATTGAAGGATCTGTGGCAAAGATGGATAAAGAAGTATCTCATGCAGCTGCGCTCTCTGCATCGGTATCCGCAAGGATCTGGCCAAAGTTTAATGGTAGACGATGTCGTACTACTGACGACAAAAAGAGTGGATGTTTTTTGGCTGCTACGTTGAATATTGGAAGTATACCCAGGCCGTGATGGACACACCATCAAGACTCGAGAGGGAGAAGTGCTTAAAAGACCCACTCAAGCTCCGCATCCCTTGGAAATGCCTTTTACTTCTGGGGCGGTGCAGGATGTAGAAAATAGTAAAAATAAATGCAGCCAGCCAGAATAGGCAGAGAAGAAGAAGTGAAGCACGTTCGAACATGACGTTACAATGGCTCCTGTCTCAGTTCTTCTGTAGCCGTTAACGTAACATCCTTTCAAATGCCTTCTGATGGGCTGTCCTCTTCAACTCTTTTTTGAAGAAACCCCGCTCGTGCTGGGAGTCTGTGCTCCGCTTGAATGTCGTCGTCGTGGTGCTCTGAACGCCATCCATTAAAGGAGAGCTAACACAAAAATTTCGGCCTTGCGGTTTTTTTTTGCTGCAATGTGTTGCTGGGGTCCTAACACAGCAGATCGTTTGCTGCCGCATGCAACAGAGAGGCTCCTCATTACTGACCAGTCTCAGTTTCGCTTTGAGAGAGCTCCCAAAACAACAAGCCGCCGGGTGCAGCTATTATCACCTAGTGGGTGCACCGCTTGACCACGTCAACACACAGAATTGTGACGCACTTCTGCATGGTCCGAATAATGAAGTCCATTTGAACAGGAAACAGGACAGCAGTGTCGCCAAACAAACTCGTGCGCCGCGACCACTAACTCGCGAACAGCCCCCGTGTGATAGTCTGCTGGAGCAGACGCAGCAAAAAGAAAAATGGCGGCTATGATGTCATTATAACTTGTATTGACTGCAGCATGGTGATGTGAGGGAAGTAAGGGGTTCCCAAGGGTCACCTTTGAGGGGGCGGTGCTCGACTGCACACGCAAACTTCAAAATTCATTTCAAAAAGCTTCCAAGCTATGTTCGCTGTTCATACTTTGCAGATGATATACGCATGTTCACGGGAATCGGTCCTGCAGGCCATCTTGGCCACGAAATTTTGCGCCAGCACCCCTTTGAACACCTTCTCACATACAAGGTACAGTCACAGACACAGCACAGTCCAAACTTCAGAGACAGAAACTCGCGCTGAAACCAAGGATTTACACGTCTCATATATCTACGGGCACGTCGTCGTTGTAGGCCTTCCATCACTTCGGAGTCTTCTCGCAGCTACCGTTGCCTTTACCGTTCCGTAGCATCCTCTCATTTTACTAACTTGGGGGTCCTCGGCTTGTCGCCGTCACTTCGCAGCCATTTCTCGGGCTAACTGTTGCCTGCTTCAATTTCAGTGGACCAGTGGTAAGTATTCGGATTAACCCAATATCTGTGACACATGCCCGGTTATGATGATGGTAGTCTTGCATGATCGACTAGCAAGGAACCATTTACTGAGCAGCTGAACTTCACTGTGCAGCAGTTTGTGCTGCATTGGGCCCTGTGTTGATAGGACACCAGATCTTGTCCTGCCAAGGCACTTTGCCCACGGCACTACTGAAATAATGGGCATACAAGTCCCTGACCCGCCGAGCTGCTCGGGCAAAGTGGCGTGCTTGTGTACGAGCCGCTGGCATGGGTGGTTGTACCAGATTCTCGCGCCATTGGCCAGACCGCCGCTGCCCAAATCCATCCACACTGTCGGCAAAGCCAGGCCCACAGTATGAATCCTCATCTCTAGTGCGTCTGTGCATTAGGAAGCTGTGGAGCACACAGAGGGCCTTCACCACTACTTCCGCCTGCTTCGGCTCTTTGCCCATTGTCTGCAGCAGGATTCTCCACCTGGTCACCAGAATCCCAAAGGCGTTCTCAGCGCACCTCCTATTTCATGAGAAAAAAGAAAAAGTATAAGCAAACATTCGCCACTTCACTCCCCAGTCCCCATCCCATCATTCGCATGTATACATATAAATTTGTGATCACCAACAGCAGTGGCAGAAACTTTGGCCCCACTTAGTGGTGCCAGAAAGGACATGGGGAAAAGCTGCAACGTTCTGTCGCCAGACTGCCGATGTAAAAAACAGGTTGGGATTACACATCGCATCAAGCTGCACGGATGAGGCGTATGTAAGAAGAATCACTAATGTGAGATTGAATGACACACCGCCAGCTCCTCCAAATCCGGATTCGGTCCGCCGTATGAATGCGCCATTGAAGGAGCACTGCCACAAAATGTTCAAGGTGAACATTTTGTGGCATACATACATCATCTGCAAGATAGCAACAGCAAATTTAGCCAATACCACATTTAAAGGAAATTGTAATTCATATACTGTGCATCTGAGTGCAAAACGGAGCATGTCACAACATCAACGTAAACTACAAGTAACAAGCCCGTGTCAGCTGCCATGCTCATCCTGTATGCTGACATCACATCAAACAAAGCTTGCCCGGAGCACTACTTCAATGATTTAAACTAAATCAGTTGAAAGCATTGTTAAGAAAGCTGGACACAATTTGTTACCTTGAACTTCTGTCAGTGTTACTACAGTCGCCGACCAATTTTCTGGGCCTGGGAGGGACCACAATATCATCCAAAAAATCCGACCGAAAATTTGTCAAGACATTAAAATTAAGTTCATTTAGATTATAGGCAAGGTGGAGAACACGTGATGCGCACGATGGCTCAGAAACGCTTGTCGCATCACTAACACAAGCATGTGCAGAATGACATCCACCAAAACTAAAGCACACACACACACACACACACACACACACACACACACATACACACACAAATTTATCGGCATTATAATGATGACGATAAGGCAGACTGAAAAAAAAAGAAAGTTGCGTCCCGTACAATGTGTTTGCCAGCCAAGGATGAGCAAACATGGCTTCCGAAACCAGAAGATTGTGCGCATTCTAAATCTTGGAGGCAACAAATCTGGTCACTGGAAGCCAAAGTTGACCAAGGCAGCGGAAAACCCAACAAGGTGGCTTTCAAAATGAAGCGGTGTGGCTCAAAGCGAGCAATTTAGTCAGAAAAATAGAAATTGAATGTTTTTCCTTGTTCAAGAATGACAATTTAGGCCATAAGTTCATCAGAAAAATCGGTCACGAAAATCTATTAAATGGGAACCTTGACACTGCATTTATGGAGCAGAAAAAATCTGTTCGAGATTGTAGTTCATGGCAAAGTACTGACAGTAATGTTGTTCTTTGTTCATGTGAGATGTTCCTTTTCTGTTGTAGTTTTTTCATTTTGTACTCTGCTCCCTTAGCAACAAACATTCAGTTGCAAGAAAGTGCCCATGCTTCTTGTTCTTCACTTGTCTTTGTTTTCCCACGCTGTTTTTATATTAAAAATGGATCCACAACTGGCCTGCGTCATGTGAAACATGCGTCCCTTGGGTGGAAACTGATGCCGCACAGGAGTAGTTCGTATTGGGAAGTGGAAGAGTGGCAACTAGTCTAGCCAGCAACGCTTCCCGCCACTTCACTAGCGCTATGTGAAGTCTGGGAAGCACAAGAAAGCATAGGGGTAGCGGCTGTCGAGGGGAGTCGCTTGAAGCACAATCTCTGCATCACATTCGGGATGACACCTGAAAGTGTACAAATGCACTTTCGACTCACTTCAAAATTCGAAGTGCTTTGCCACTTGTCATGTCGCATAATAGACAGAATCTGAATATTTGTTGGGTAGATTGTAAAAAATCTGGATATTAAGTGAGGCTTATTATGTTAGTAAACATAGTGCAAGTTCATTGCTTCGTTCTGGCATGTGGTATCGAAGAACAAACTGGAATTTACCCTGCGATGAAAAGCTTGTGCGCTGATCATACTGCACATTTCTGCTTGGCATAAATCCGTGAATACTTTTTTAAAAGCAAGTGTTCAACAGATGTGCCAAGGTGATTAAGTAGGCACACTGGGACTGAAAAAGAAAAATTGACGCTTTTTTTTCAAATCCAGGTTGGTTTACTTTACCTTGCTCTGCTCAGCCGGTAATTGAAGATGCGCTCGGCGCCCTCTAGCCCTCGCCCAGGGTAAGGCCGTAAAAAGTCGGTGCGCAGTTGGAAGGCCTCGTCCCCCACGAAAACGCAAGGAGCTGAGTGAGAGGTGTTCGGCAGGGCCAGGTCTCGTGGAAGATGAAGCTTGCCTTGCTCCAAGCGATGCCCGAACTTTGACTGTGCTAGGACTCCACCATCGCTGTGCTTGCCGTAGGCCCCAACGTCGACGATCACGAACTTGTAGTCGCTGTCAATTACGGCAAGTAGAACGATGGAGTATGTGCCCTGCAATGAATGTTTCATAGAATAGGATTGTGAAACATTATTCATAGCTACTTTGCAATGGTGATGTTCCCAGAGCCCTATTCAATGGGGTTGCAACATAGAGCTCACACCAAGTATTTCCAATTACACACCAGGCTAAGTTGCAATGATGCATGCATGTGAACTGTAATGTAATTTGTAACTGCACATGTGTCAACATTCCACCAAAATCTCATGAAGAGAAAGGGGCATAAGGAACGAAGCTTGTTGCACTTCACATATGCCTCAAATGCTTCCAATCAAAGAGAATGCCGAGTGAGAGCACCATACTGGGCCGATTGGTAATGCATTAGAGTAAAAGCTTGTTAATTTGGATTTCACGGGACTGGGAAGATGTTCTGAATTAACCAACTGCTACATTACTGAAAGTATCACTGCATTTTCATTTTCTTGATGAATATGTAAATCCAGTACTTCTTTTGCATAACAGCAGTATAAACGCTGCGATTTTCATGATTGCAAACTTCGCTCACAATGCGACCGTGGCTCAAAAGCACCGTGTCTTAAGGCACACGGCAAAAAAACTACTGCTTGTCGCAGCTTCGACCCCAGTAGTTAATAAAGCAATCATCGATAGCGCCCACACAGTACGCATGCACAGAGTCAAATCATAAACAAAACAACTTTGCCACAGCTGCTGAAGCCCTGGTTGACAAAAAAGTGATTGCGGTGGCATTACGGATGGCGACCACGACTTTCTGAAGACCTAGGGCTGTTTCATTCTTTGTGAGCGTTGTTTTCGCTCCTCTGCATTGTCAATTTGTGGCACTTCATGCTTGCCACGCTCAGAGGATCGTCCAAATTTCGTAATGCATTAGGTCGCATCGTTATAAAAGGTGTTGGCACATTTTAACCCTTTAATGCCTGAATTATGAAACCGCCACAGAAAAGAAAATTGTTTTCATTTGCCAGCTTTAAATGGCAACTTTTAATTGATACCGCAGTGAAATTATCTAAAATGCAACTTTAATCCATACTTTTAGGTACGTCGCGAATTCGCGACATGGCACAGAAGCGAGGATCTTGCAACAAAAAACGCACTTCAGAACTACGTAACATGTTGTGTGCCACCTCTTTGGTGCGTATCCACCAAATAAAAAAAATATAGGAGATTAACTTATGTCACTATGGCGAGAAAGAATGAAGAAGTGAGAGCTGTCGGACGTGCTTCGCGCTCTCCACCATCAGCTACACAACACTTGTTTCTAGCATAGAATACTTTACACGACACGGCGCTAGATTTTACATGCTGAAAGCTACGTTCCCCGTGAGTAAAGGCGGCATGCATTTCATGACTTGCTTGCTCAGAGTTTTTTGGTATGTCCCAAATTCATGACACTCGGCACTAAAGGGTTAAAAATGTCATTGGAGTTAGCTGGGGCGCCCTGTATAATGCATGTTGACTGAAGAAAAGTGCATTACAGCATTAGGAAATACTACCGTACTTACAGCAGATCCTCAACTGTATGACAAACCAACATGCATGCGTGCTTTGTACAGCTCGAGGCATCATATGCCACACACTGCAACATCCAACGCCACCATTCAGACAGGACACTGAATCTTGCTGTGTGTTCAGTGCTTACAGGCACATAAAATGCATGTGCACCAGACGGCAATTTTAACAGAATGAAATTGTCTGCAGAGTGCATCAGAACGTTATACATACTAACCTTATAATTGAACTACATGCTTCCGGAGTTCGGAGAGCACTTAATCTGTACGTGCTTTCCGTCAAAAGCACCGATGCAGTTCGGGAATTGCCATGTCCGGCTGTACCCTTCTGCAACCTGCAGCCATGTCCCAGTCGTTGGTGTCTAAAATAAAACAAGCAGCAAGTGACTTTGTCAGTAATAACAACATTGTTTGCGGGCTCAGTGTCATGGGAGTGGAGACATTACGCAAGTTGTTAAAGCTTCACCTTATCGGTGAGAGGAAGTCTCAAACACCAATAACTGTCCGCAGTTCAACACCTTTGCTTTATGTGCCATGGCAGACTGTAGTTTTTACCTGAGCAATTATGCACTGTTGGCCCCTTCTGGCCACCGGCTAACTAATAATTTTCCATACGCGTACATTTTAGTGATAGGTCATGCTCTGCTCGAAGCATGCAGAGGTGTGCACCTTGAATTAAGGTAAAAAGCTGGGCAAGTTGCAGTGCGCTTGATTTTCTACATTTGGCTACATTTGGCAACTCACAGGCTTTAGATTTTTTCAGTATGCTCTGCCCACTGCTAGGTATACTTTTGCCATGTTTGTGCCGCTGCCTTTGTATTCATTTAATGGAATTCAACAAAGGCACTTGAAGGCTTTGGCTTCACTTTTCATTACCAAGTCCTTCTCTTCAAGCTTGTTTCACCCTGCACTGTTCCACGCTCTCCCTACTGGGGTTTTTTTTTTTTCACCATGTCGAAATTTTCTGTTAGCAACGCAGTTGGATGCGCATTAGGACATGTGAACATTTAAATTGGGGATTATCGCATTAAATAAAGTTGCACTCACTATTTAACATTTACAATCCCGCCTCGGTGGAACAGTGGCTACGGTGCTCGGCTGCTGACCCGAAGGCCGCGGGTTCGATCCCGGCCGAGGCGGTCGCATTTCGATGGAGGCGAAGTGGTAGAGGCCCGTGTACTGTGCGATGTCAGTGCACGTTAAAGAACACCAGATGGTCGAAATTTCCGGAACCCTCCATTACGGTGTCTCTCATAATCATCTCGTGCTTTTGGGATGTAAAACCACAGATATTATTACTATTATTATGTAACATTTACAAGAAAATTACAAGCAATCCACTAATTACCAAAGTCATGTAATTACACATTATTTTCGAATGGCTGAGCCACTATTTATCCATTTTATTTGGAGTGTGAATTCATCAAGAGTTCCTGAATTTTTTTCATCTGTAAGATAGCGCGCGCACATGGCATGCAGACTCTCCATGGCTGTGCTACTGAGATGCTGGCACCTCTAGTATACTAACGCTGGCAGAGAGGCGTGGACCGACGCTGACGTGGAAGCATGCGCCCCACATCTGTAGCGAAAAGTTCATGACAAGACTATATTTGTTTATACGCTTTCTCCATAGACGGTGAGGCATGCCCGCTGTATATGTTTTTACAAGAGTTCTCTCATGAGTGGCAGGGAGTGACCTAAAGATAGAACTAGTACAATCAGGATTGGCAGGGACTGTGCGTGTGTTGTTGCTCGAGTTATCTTGGGATCGGCAGCCACAAGGTTAACAAACCAGCAAGCTAAGTTAGAGGAACAAAGCAGCCCGACAAGTAGTGTAAAAAAAGAATTAGCTATTGCAATTGAATATGCCCATGAAAGGTAGAGCATGAAAAGTGCTTCAGAAACAGGAACTAAAACTGGGGAGGTGAAACATAGCCAACAAGGTTACCGTGGATACACAGGTACCGCGGTCATAGAATGAAATGTGACATCACAACTTCAAGCATAACTTGCACGTGCAATTGCTCGAGTGACCACATTGTATCACTGTAAATATAACCAGTAAAGGTGATATTTCTGATGTCAGTGTAAGTGGCAACATTATGTCACTGTTTCAATCAGTTGACCGTCAGAAATTGATGCATTTAATTGTGTAAACACTATGCAAGTGCATTCCACAGCTCATTAGCACAACGTGGCTGTGCGACCCTGCCTCATCGAATACTGTTGACGATTCCGAGCTCCATGACTCACTGTACCTTCCACACACCACTCTGTTGTATGGTAATCATTATGCTGATAAGATATGTTGATCGCGTGTGTGTCATTTCGAAGGAGACTATGATTACAAAATTTGAATCTTCAGCCACACTTTTACATGTGCATGTACTTACAGGCATGTACATTGACTTCAGTTTGGACCAGAGCGCTGCACATGTCTCTTGTACGGCCTCACGGGCCGTAGATATGCCCACACGGAACGATAGGGCAATGTCTTGCACCAGGGCTCCCGAAGACACATACCTGCATTTAAATTGAGTTGGATATCAGTTAGCCATTCCAGAGCCATTCAAGGGCTTTATGGTGCCATAATAAAATGAAATTATCACTGGAACCAAGTATGGATATTCAGTACATTCATTACATGTGGTCCTTAAGTGTATTACAGGTAGAAGTGTTGCATGAGCACAGACAGTTTTAGTGCCGGGGATCCTTAGCCACTGGATACGTGTTCGTGCGTCCTGTTGTACAGGTCCTCCCTTTTTATCTGTTTGACAGCCGCACCCACAAAAAACAAAAAAAAAACCAGCAGGGAACAAAAGGGCTTGTGTACGCAAGTACATTAGGGGCCACAGCACTAAAGCTCTGTAATGACAACAAATCATGCAACACTCTCAACTTGTCACTGATGAAATACTCCTTAAAAACTCATGTGCCCTCCACATTCAATTGAATGGCACCGTTTTTATGTATGTTTGTCCAATGTGCCCACTGACAATGTGGGGGGCAATGACATAGCATGGCAAAAGATTAACTGCAATAATTAATTTTTTTTAGCTATTTGCAAGCAAATTTCTCTTGTAATAGTGCCATCACTCCAAGTAGCATAAATAATGCAAGTTGAAGTTCAGGTACGTAAGTGTGTAAACAAAACAATTTTATACATAATCATAATATACTCTGACACGACATTATGCTTTCGATAAGGGCATAAAACTTTTGTACCTCATAGAATAGACACTCACAAAACTGCTGTGCCTTAGGTTATCAATTGTCCTGCCATGACTTGACCACTGTCAACTGGTTCAGGGGCCCCCCCCAGCCACATGAGCTAGTTAACTTTTTCAGAAGCTTCGAGTGCCTGCAGCTTACATATCCTCAAACAGGTTGGCCAGATGCAGCAGAAATCAAGAGGCTGCAGCACAATCAAATAAGAAATGAACTGCAGGACATTTTTTAAAGATTAGTGCATCTCTTGATGGATGCGAGACAACAGTCCTCAATGCGGGGACACTCCCGTGACTCACAGGGCAGGGGATCACCCTCTGCATGCCACATCGTCTATATTTGTGCATGGGTGTCCCGTGATACACCAGTGCAATTGGCCATAGGTAAAATAGGCTGGTGCTGACAAAGCAAATTCAATCTCCATACTTGTATAACATTAAGAGCAAGTTTACATGAGAAATCACAGTATTCACCAAGTAGATGAAGTGCTGTTAAATGTGCATTACACACGCAATCTCTTAGTACAACTGACATTCTAAATGTTCATCATGCATTATATAAATGTGTCAATGACCAGTGTACTGCCACAAGGTTCCAGACAAATTGCATTACCTCAGGGTCATAGCAAGTCGCTCCGCTGAGGATATGGGCTCTCGGATGCAGGTCTCTCGGTGCAACTCTTCTTTCACCAAACTATTGATGTAGTCAAATTGCGGTGGGGACATACGATAATACTTTTTAAAGTATTCTAAGTCCCCATCACGCATTTTTTGCATCTGGAATAGGAAGCACAATTTCAGTTTGTTCTTGTCTATCACAGCAAAGGTCACAGAAACATAACTATGTATATTTATGTTGACCGGCACTTAAGCCAGCAGCATATCCACAACTCAGCACTTCTTGCTGCTTACAAGGTACTAGTAAGCTCCATCCAAGTAAGTGAACTACTTTTTTGCATGTTCCAGGGTCAGCCTCGGATGACCCAATTAGAAATCATTTCTTTGGCAGTCACAATCACAACCGAATAACTTTAAATAAAAAAGAAAAAAAGGTGTTGTGCACTGATTGCCCAAAATTTTACTCTACATAAAGTGGCCGGCAGAATTCAACTTCCATGCAAGTTGAAATCAATCTGTGCGATTCGAAATGATTGAAAAACCGTGGTTGCATTCTTTGGACGAAGATTTGTGGAATGCAGTTATGCATGAAACATTTATTTTTAAAGTTGCAAGCAGTGTATTGGGCAGATGAGGGCAGTGCATTAAGGTGAGAAAAAAAATCACAGCATATCCGCGGAGTGAATGATGATGCGTGGGCGAAGCTCCGGAGGTACATCATCAAAGACGTGATGGTGGTTGGTTGCATGTGGTCAAACGATATGCATGTGAGACCATATCGCGATGCCATGTGTTGTATGGCATCGCGATCGTCATCGTCATCATCAGCAGGTGGCTACTACATAGTGGGTACATTCCATGTCCCCACTATGATGACGCTGCCCTTATGGCTGCGTCATCCCCATGTGTTGTATGGCATCGCGATCGTCATCGTCATCATCAGCAGGTGGCTACTACATAGTGGGTACATTCCATGTCCCCACTATGATGACGCTGCCCTTATGGCTGCGTCATCCCCATGTGTTGTATGGCATCGCGATCGTCATCGTCATCAGCAGGTGGCTACTACATACAAGGGACGCACGACCGACAGGCTAAGGAGCTTCGCCCCTAAAAAAAGGGGGGGGGGGAGACGAATTAACCTGATAATAGCAGTCACGACAATGATTGATTGGGGCTACAGGGAGTGAGGGGGCTGTCGGGTGTCCTTTGTCCTCGCGAACGCTTCCTGGTTGCCAGTGCACCAGCACTGTCGAAGGTCGACTCACTTTTGAGGAAAGCGTCGACTTAAAATCACATTAATTTATTAAACAAACATGACTAGAACGTTTTCAGTCAACGCGTTCCTAGAAAATATCGAATCGTAATGCAGATTTATTGCTCGGACGACGAACCACCTCCAGTTTGTTTCATGTTTTGTTTTAGCGCGCAGGAAAATGTCTTAATGCGTGAACAAATAGCGATGTACAGGTGCCCCAAAAGTAAAAGGGGAGCACGCGAGCTGTGGCCAAATTGCATAAGGAACCACAGGCAGTTTTGCGTAGTTTGGCCACAGCTCGCGTGCTCCGTTTTACTTTTGGGGCACCTGTACTTATTTGGCGGTACTGCAATCGATAACTGTCATACGTACCGTAGTGAAGAATTTGCTCTCGGCGTGACGGGTTCGCCACGACGGTCGAACCCACCACCTGCGCTGGCGTTGATCCTCGAGGCTCTGTTGAATCAAAATGACTTTTTTTTCAGCAGGAGCAGTCGCTTTCGGCGCTTGGTCAGGACCATATTGGCGGCCCGCGAAGAACTCACAAAATATGGTCAGAAAACACACGCTCGAACCACCAAACACGACCCAGGAGTCCAAAAGCAACGCTAGGCTTTCTATTCACTGTAGCTGTGCGCTAGGCAACGCTGACTACGATCGTTGCCTACGTCTCGAAGCGAATCCTTCCAAACTGAGTTGTCGTTACGGAGGCGTGCGTATAAGAATTCAGTAAGTTTTCCAAAATAGATTACAATGATGAAGCTTTGCTTTTCTTTTTATACTTCATTATGTTAAAGCCCGAAAAAAAATTGACTTTTATGTACTTTTTATTTTGTGATTACACTGCTAGTCAGGCAACGCTGCGAAGGGCGGAGCTTCAACTGTCCGGCAAACCGGCAGTGTTTGCTCCATGTGTCTCGTCGTATGCGGCACGCCGGACCATCCGGCGCCGCAGGTCGCATCGCATGCAAAATCGTACCGTCTGTCTCGGCCTTTATTCGCCGAGTATGCCAGCGACGCGACGACCGAAGAAATGCCCCCCCAGCATGCCCGCTTCTGCAAAGAGTGACACCAACAATGAAGCCCCCCCCTCCCCCCAAAAAACCCTACCGGGTCACGATTGGATATGTTCCGGGAATCAGCGAGCAACTGGCGAGGGTATTGGGGAAGGACGGTGTCCGAGTAGCGCACGAACCCGCTTCAACAATTGGGCGACTTCTGCCGCGGCCAAAACACCGGCTGCCAAAAGAAAGAGTCCCCGGGCTAATGTACGACGTTCCGTGCACCGATTGCCACGCCACTTACATCGGCGAGACAATAAAATTCGCCATCTCCCGCTAAAGGGAATCATGTGTGGATGCGAAGCAGCGGGGGAGATAATTAGCTTGAGCGGGAGGAACGTCGCCGCTCTCATTTCACGGCAGCCATCCGGGCGCTCATCGCGGCACTGCACATGAGAGATAATGAGGCGCGCGCGTTCCGTCATTTTCATACCGCGGAACTACCGTGGCGTCCCCAGCGGAGTATGCAGCTGTCACACCACCTGTCGTGCTCGCCGCTCCGCAGAGGATTCCTAGAGGAGAGGACGGGGGGGGACCATAGGAGAGGAGAGGGGGGGGGGGACGCTGTGGGGGGGTGGGACGCGGGAGCCGCTCCGTAGAGTAGATGATTCCTAGAGGAGAGAGGGGGCAGAGGACGCGCATGCGCTGTGGGGATGTGGGACGCGGGCGCCGCTCCGTAGAGTAGATGATTCCTAGAGTAGAGAAAGGGTGTGAGCGTAGGAGAGGATAGGAGAGGGGACGTGCGTGCGCTGTGTGGGACGCGGGGGACGCTCCGTAGAGTAGATAATTCCTAGAGGAGAGAAAGGGGGTGAGCGTTGGAGAGAGGGGGGGGAGGGGACGCACATGCGCTGTGGTGGTGTGGGACGCGGGAAGGAGGGACGGACTAAGCCCCCTCCAAACACATGCAAGCAAGATCAAGGAATGGGGTCAACCTGGGCGACAGACACCACCTGCCTAGCCATTGCTAAGCAGCCTCTCTGTGCTCTCGGCCATGACTGTGATGACTGTGGTAATGGTTGACGCCCTTCATATTACTACAGTGTTCTGGTTCGCATAATGGGTGCTTCCCTACTTCATGAAAGTGGCCGGACGCGGGAAGGACGGACAGAGCCCCGAGCATAAGATGCTTCGGATCTAAAACTTTCTGGAAAAGATACGACACCAAAATGACTTACGTAGCTTCAACGTTGCACGGAACGCGCTCACGGAACACAGCGAAGAGAGGGACCATCGCATAAACTTCGACGACGCCCGGGTCATCGACACGGAGGGCAGCCGCACCAAAAGGCAGTTCTTGGAGCCTTGGCATATCCAAACAACACCTGGAAATATCAACCGATCAACTGGGACCCTGCCGAGTGTGTATGTAAATGGTCTCCGGAACCAATGGAGAAAGCAGCACCCCAACAAGAACGGCGGGAGGAGCGACGGTGGAGAGGGGGGAGAGGGGGAGAGGGGGACAATCACTAAGAAAAGTCGCTAGCTTCGGAGCCGGCCGGACAGTCACCTTCTGATGAAGAGACCGAACGGGTCTCGAAACGTTGGGCCAGTTATTAATTTCATAATTAAAAACTTCGATTAAGAATTGTGGCTGGAGAGTTTATCTTTTCGTATAATTTTTACCCATCCAGACAGATCTCTGTCGAATATGTTTACATTTAGAAAGTCAATTTTTAACGAAACTAAAGTGATTGCGAGAAGTTGGGACCAGATGACGAGGAAGATTGTAGAGGCTTTCGCAATTAACAAAACCAAAGGTTGTGTAAGCTGCCCATCTGTTTCGTTGTCTCAGATAGAGAAAGCGTTCTCTTCGCGGTAGCGGTGGCGCTGCGGACGTTAAGTGATGTGCTGGTGCGAAGGTGATGTTGACAACACTTTCCTTGTCTCTTGTACATCGGTATTGATGCTGTTACCGTGTGCAATAAACATCAGTTGTTAGTAGCGCCGTGTCCTCGTGTCTTCTGTCTCGTCTTCGTGCTCCTTGCGCTTAAACATAAGAAATGCAGTACCAACTAGCCCACCGGTCGGTTTTATTGTACCGGGAACTAGCGGTTTCGTAGAAAGCGTAGTTTTAATTGCAAAATATTTGGAGACCCAAACATTATCTATCTATCTATCTATCTATCTATCTATCTATCTATCTATCTATCTATCTATCTATCTATCTATCTATCTATCTATCTATCTATCTATCTATCTATCTATCTATCTATCTATCTGTCTGTCTGTCTGTCTGTCTGTCTGTCTGTCTGTCTGTCTGTCTATCTATCTATCTATCTATCTATCTATCTATCTATCTATCAATGAAGCAGCTACGCAATAAATCTTCCTCAACAGAGGTTAAAGACGTAGTAAAAGTAATACTATGCAAATATAATAACACAATGGTTTGATGGCGTAGTTGTTACGTATGCATCTTCGCTTTTGATTTCAGAAAACGACATAATATAGAAGACAGGACAACGCGCTGTATTCCGTCTTTCCTGCTTCGTTCTGTTGCGCTAAATGTTATAACGTATAACGAAATGTGATATTTTCACCACGAAAACAAACTAAAGATCGCTATCTTGGGCAGCAAACTGAAAAGCAAACGTACAGATGGAGATGCTTCTCATTTGTAAGAAGCTCTCTGGCAGCACACGAATGAGGTCGGGTTACATGTCAAATATAAGAATACAGATCTCTTCAAAAAGCTTTATTGATTTAAATACTGAAAAAAAAGCGGAATAACAACTTTAAATCCAGTGCTTTGGCATGTACGTCAGCCAGAATATACTGATGGACTTTGACCAACGGCTTATCGTCTATGTGAGCCGCGGTTCTTTTGTCTCTGTGCAGTGGATGGATTCAAGTTCCCTGTGATTGTCCCATGGACGCTCGTAGACTAAAGCAGTGCAGATGCCGCTGGCCTGTAACGAGAGAGACAGCGGGTAGGTCGGACAGCGTGTGCAAAAAAAAATTGTCTTCATAGAACAAGTTTTACGCATAAATAAGACTGTCGCACGTGCTGCTGCTATTTTGATCTAAGCGGCGCGTTACACGCGAAAACGCTCCATTTCCCAGGTTTCACCGAATGACTCGGAAGGCTGCCGGTTATTTTAGGAGATTGCGATAAGCTTTCGCGCACTACGCGAACAATAGAGCTCATTCTGGTGCTAAATCTTACACCAGCGAAAACGCTGGAATGTTCGCTGCCACGAGTATAAATACCGACGCGCCTTATCGCTGATCAGATGGCCCTCGATCGACGTCTGTGCTTGCTGCTTTCGGTTCACTTTCAGTGTTGCTTCTTTGACTGGGTACAAGTTCATCAACAAAGCGTTCCATCTTTACCGGCTTTGTTTTTCTTTCGTCACCATTACAGCCATGTGAATTCTGACGGAAATTTTGATTCCACAAGTGCGCGGCGCGCATTTGTGCAAAGTCAGGCTCATGATTTACCCAAAATAACGACACATTGCATCAAACACAAACAGATTTCCGTTCCGATATAACGTGACAATATGGTCATTAATTCTCCATTCAACCCTCCACCTGGATTGCGTGAAGAGTCAGTACTTATGGTCCACTAACAATAAGTACAATACATTTGTTTGCTCAGGGCTGCGTGCAAGCACCTCAGAGTTTTCGTTTTTATTTGGCAAGCGGTATAAAGTGTGAGGGAACGAAACAGCGTGCACTCAATAATAAAATACACTCAAGATAAATTTTAGAGCTTTCTTAATGTATTCCGAAATTGATGTGCATTACTTTCATTAACAAGGTGGCAGAAATGGATTGGTGATCGCGAATGGATATTTCCGTGTCGCAATACCAGGACAGTGGCCGATTTATGCCTGCTCATGGATGCCGAGAAATAGGAAAAAATGGAAGTACCTGCTACGGTGTGCGTTCGCCTCCTTATGCGAGGAGTTAAGCAGGAGCTTTTCGCGGGACTGATGCAGAACCCACCGGACAGTGTCCAAGAATTTGAGTCGCAAGCGACAATTATCCACAAGACCCTGGAAATGCGCACACGACAATGCAACCGCCGCTCTACGCCAGGCTATGCTGAGATCGATCCACTCTGATCCGACGATCTTCGTGAAATCATAAGGACCGTAGTGCGCGAAGAACTTCGCCGAATGTTCCCGTCGTGCCAACCTCAACTTTCGTCGATCGCAGACATCGTCAGAGAGGAAATCCAGCAATCGCTGGGTATCCCAGAGTCAGCGCAGCCGCAACCCCAAGCCTTGGGCTACGGTTCTTGCAGCCCGAAGCTACGCTGCGCCTCCACGTCCACGTGAAGAGGCCTCACCGCCGCATTTCCGTTGCCAGACACCGAAGTCACCACCACCGATGCCATACCACCCACCTGCCAGCCAGCGCGAAGCTCAGAGCAAGACCGACGTGTGGCGCGCCCCTGACAACCGCCCACTCTGCTATCACTGCGGAGAAGCTGGTCACACATACCGCCGCTGCCAGTACCGCCAGATGGGCCTACACGGCTTCGCCGTCAACGCACCGCCCCCACAGCACAGCGAGCGGCCACGCGACGTTGCCGACTACTTGACTACCACTGAACGGGCACCTCGACGCTCATCGCGTTCGTCATCGCCTGGACCCTACCGGAACCCTCATCGACGACAGCAGTACAGCAGTCCAACCGGGGTCGTTCGGTGAGCCCATAGCCGGAAAACTAAGGGCAGCAACCGATGGAGGTGTGGTTGCTGTACGACGAACTACCGAAGACCATCTACCGACGCCGACGAAGACGCCACGAAGAAACCTGAAGAACATGCCGCAAGCCGGACAGAGCCCTAAAAAGTTGCAACTTCGCGGCCGGAAGAAGACGTGACGACGCCACGTGGAAGCAGCGGAGCAATCCGACGTAGCCGTGATGCGACGCCACGACCCAGCCGCAACGCACGACGACAAACCGGCGACCTCGACATAATATTTGACGGCCACAACGTCACCGCTCTCGTCGACACTGAAGCCGACTATTCCGTCATCAGTGGGCCTTTCGCGACGAAGTTGAAGAAAGTGAGGACTGCTTGGCAAGGCCCTGAAATCCGGAACGCTGGGGTTCATCTAATAACGCCGGCCGGTGTTCCCACAGCAAGAGTCACCATCAATACCCCCCCCCCCCCCCGCCGCGGTGGTCTAGTGGTTATGGCGCTCGACTGCTGACCCGAAGGTCGCGGATCGAATCCCGGCCGCGGCGGCTGCATTTTCGATGGAGGCGAAAATGGTTGAGGCCCGTGTACTTAGATTTAGGTGCACGTTCAAGAACCCCAGGTGGCCAAAATTTCCGGAGCCCTCCACTACGGCGTCTCTCATAATCATATCATGGTTTTGGGACGTTAAACCCCAGATATTATTATTATTATTATTTTAATATTATTATTATTATTATTATTATTACCATCAATAACCGGACTAATCCCGCCGGCTTCCTAATCCTTCAGCACTGCACCAGAGATGTGATGCTTTGGATGGACTTCCTAAGTAAACACGGCGCCGTCATCGACCTAAGGTCTGAGTCGATAATACTAACCTCAGAAAAAGCGCTGCCTAAACAGACGACGCCGGGGAACCATGCACTGAACGTGATAGAAGAGCACGTCACCGTTCCGCCTCTCTCTAGCGTCATCATTTCTGTCGGCAACGAAAAACCCGCAGACTTCGAAGGCGTCATCGATGGCCATCAGCACCTTCTCATGAACCGTCAGATTAGCGTCGCAAGAGGCATCGCCGAGTTGCGTGATGGCAAATCGAAGGTACTGCTGACGAACTTCAGCCACGAATATAGGCACCTTATCATTGGTACGATGGTCGCCTACATCAAGAAATTCGTGGACGCCAGCAATGTTTTCGCCCTCTGCGATTCTACCGAACCTGCTTCGACGAACCAACATCCCCAAACTGATTTCGATGTCAACCCGAGCCTCCCGAAGCGCAAGCAAGACCAGCTAAAAACACTGCTCTTGCAATTCCAGGACTGCTTCTCGTCGTCGTCTAGAATTCGACATACCCTATTCGCGAAAGATCGTATCATAACAGAAGGAAGTGCCCGACCAATCCGTCACAGCCCGTATCGAGTTTCGACAAGAGAACGCGAAGCCGTAAAAAACAAGTCGGTGAAATGCTACGCAACGACATAATCCAGTCATCCAACAGTCCCTGGTCGTCTCCCGTGGTGTTGGTAAGAGCCAAGTGAGACACAAAACCTGCAGGACGCTTTTTTTCGCCTCCCCCTACTCTTTTCCCTTTCCCTTTATCGCGCCGCGTATTCGCCAGCGAAGCCCTTCTCAGGGCGCCCCCTTTATCGCGCCGCGCCTTCGCGCGCGCTGCCCGCATCAGGGCAAACATGTCACAAACAGAAAAGCTCCTCCAGGAGTTCTACAAGGAAGATGCGGCCATTTTGGCGTCGCACCGCAAGCGGGCAGACCGCGAGCGACAACAACAACTCGCAAAAGAAGCCACCGAGAAGGCAGTCCGCGACTTCCAGCTGCAAAAAAAAGAAAAGAAAAGAAAGAGAAAAAACGGCAAGAACAGCCAGTCGTGGCAAACAAAAAACTTCCCCATCTCCAGCTAAAGGGAATCATGTGTGGATGCGAAGCAGCGGGGGAGATTGTTAGCTTGAGCGGGAGAAACATCGACGCTCTCGTTTCACGGCAGCGACCCGGGCACTCATCGCATCGGAGGCCTGTCCGACCTGGACTGCCGCGGCCGCTTCAGTGTGCTCGCTGCAGTCGCTTCGGGTACGCCAAGCCGACCTGTTCGCGCGACGAGCGCTGTCTCCGTTGCGGCGGCAGCCATCCCAGGGGACCCTGTTCATCAGAGCGCCCACGCTGCATCAACTGCAGCGGCAATCATGCGGCGAACGAGCCGCGCTGCCCTTCCTGGCAGATCCAGCGCAAAGCCGCCGTCATACTCGCCACTTCGGATGGTCCCGTGACGCGCCGCCAAGCATTGGAGCAAGCCAGGACCACTGTTAACACCACCAACAAGCGGGGCAGTGCGGCGGTCGTTCAGGGTCGCTCATTTCGGGATGCCCTTGCCGGGAACATCACGACAGACACTGCGGCTACCGAGATCGCTCTGACGAATGCCCCAGAGCCAGCTGTTGACCCCAGGGATGCTGTGATGGCCGCACTCGTGGCGGCTTTACGTGCGGTCGTTGTGCTTCTTCCAACCGACTCCCCGGCGTGTGGATTGTGTGCCGCGGCTCTTGTCGCGCACGATGCCATGGCCTCGCCCTAAGGATTATTTTTCCAAAGGATATCCGCTTCGCGGTCAACCATACCATCACAATGGGAGTGCCCTTACAAAAATGACTATTGAGTTGTTGTTGACATTCCGGTCACTATTCATTGAATCAACCGGTTTTCAACGACTTGGCAAGATGTCTTGACGTTGCTCAATATATACTCAATGGTTTTTGTCTGTTGATTACATCAACGAAAAAGTCATTGACGAAAAATGTGGACTTATCGTTGCGCCTTTATTGAGTTGCAGTGTATGTATGAGCGCGCTTTGTCAAGCCTGTAAAGTATCGAAACCTTTTTATGGATGAAACCACCACAAATAAGCAGCGCATATCCCAATAGAACGCATATTACAAACGTCCTGTGCATATGCGTTCTTCTATCGCTTGCATACTAGCTATATACGTTTGGCAACGTGATTTCTCCAGCCTGTCTGTTTAATTAGCTCTAACCGAACGACTCACCACATGACTATTCAGGCGGCAACAATGCTATAGCTGACTTCTTGCTGCAGTAAAGCAAACAACGCAGTAAAAGTGTAACGTCCATGTACACAGCCGTGGGCAACAAGTGCACTGCCGCTGAATACACAAAGAAAGCTTGATTAATTAATTGCTGGTGTTGTATGCGCCAAAACCCCAATATTATTGTGAGGCACTACGCTGTGGAGGGTTCCGGAAAGTTCAAACACCTGGGGCTTTTTAACGTGCACCTGAATCGAACGGAATCAGCCTCCAGCATTTGTGCCTACTTCAAAAAAAAAATGGGGGGACCACATTACGCGATATCCCCCCCCCCCCACACACGCGCACGCACGCACGCGCGCACACACACACACACACACGCACGCACGCACGCACGCACGCACGCACGCACGCACACACACACACACACACACTCTCACACACACACACACACACACACACACACACACACACACACACACACACACACACACACACACACACACACACACACACACACACACACACACACAGACACAGTGGAGAGAGACTTACTGTGCCGCAATGCCAAATTGCAAACGACCCACGGCTCTTCTCTTTACTTGCATCTACCTCAAATTTTCGCTCAGGGCCAGCGCTGGTCTTTCGCTCAACATTGAAGTCGACGCCGCCATCGACACCGGGATTTCTGCATAACGATCTCTTAACGAACTCCCGTTAAAATGCTACTGCCGCGGCCGGGATGGAACCCGCGATAGATATTCGGTAACAGCCCAGAACTGCAAGCACTGCTCGACTATGGTGGCCCCAAAGGAACAGTGTTTGGAGAATATAACGTCCATATGCAGTTTTTTAAGGTAGGCATCATTCATGTACCGCCGCGGACGCGCACAACACGATGAGATTACATAAAGGTATCTCCCAACGGATCGCTGGGCCTCGGCGCAGAATGCGACGCCTGCCTGCACGCGGTGTCTATAAGACCGTGTATCTCAAGCCTCACCGCAACGAGATATCAGATGAACGTGATGTACCGGCGACTATCTTCCCTTTACATTTTGTTTTATTACTACTCCTGCTGTTGGCGAACGAACGCCACCCGCGCCATGCGCTCCTTGCAGAAAGCGTGGCTACGCCGCAACATGTTGCGACTTGATACCCTGCGCGCCACGTCATATTGCGACGAAGAAAGTAGCGCGCAAGAGGATAAATTTTTGAGGTGTTGGATTGCGTCAGCAGTCATAATCATGAAGTGTTCAAAGGTCTTTAACCAGTAAGCTTTACGGAACTAATAACAGCGATAACAGCCTAACTACCTAACGGGCTTCGCAGCGGCGTTGACAACGACAGCGCGGATGGATATCCGCCCTACCGTCTGTGTCAGTTGAGCGCATTGAATTCCGACGTGCCGGTTGCGTGTGGCGCGCTCGCCGCCTCTCGGTTTATATCGTGGAGTGTAAATGCCGTGATTCATGGAAGGTATGAACGCACTTGTGAAGAAGCTACTTCGTGGCATGTTCAGCAGTTTTGGATCTCCATGCAAGTACGTTTGTCTGCGAGTGGCGGCTGCGCGGACTGTGAGGCTTAGTTCCGTAATCGTTCCGACAGAGAAATGGACGTCTCAGCTTGCGTGCGTGACTCTCGCAGTAACATTTCTGCTTAGCTGCGGGAATGGACGCGATCACCTTGATGTGCTTTTACCACCCCTGGAATATGCGGATTAAGAAACTACGGGCTCCATCGTTCAAGGTCAGTTCGTTTTCTTTACCTGTACACCCTTTTATATTCGAAATTCATGAAGAAAAACGCGTGTTTTGTTGCTACATCGGCTGCATGCGCGACATGTTTCAGAAGTACTTGACTGCGTTAGTGTTGTGCCGTCGTGATTGAACTGTCCTAATATAAATGTAGCTTTTCATTTCTGTTCAGTTTCGAACATACTGACTTATTGGCGCGCTTATTTGAGCTTGTTTCAAGGTATGCATTAACGCTTACATTCGAGCGCATGCACTACTTTTTTGCGTCTTCAAAACTGCTTGTGCCTCGTAATTAGGCACACGCTATTACGACAGGTGTCGTGTTCTTTGTTTTGTCTCCAGCAAGTTTGCGCGTAAGAAAGTGGTTGTACCAGCACAGTTGTGTCTTTCTGCAGAGTGCTATTTCCGATAGCTGGATGCGCTAGTCTAGTAATGTTTCGAATATGTGAGGGCGAGTGTTGAATCGTGTTAAGGAGCGAGGAGTTATGCGTCTTTTTTATGTGCTATGATGTTACTTTACCTAGTGTGTGTCGACGCGCGCCTTCAAAGCTGTGGCTTAGCGTTTCCCTTCTATGTTAATATCCGCGCTCTGTAAAGCTTGCATCTCTCGAGAGGGGCAGGAAAAAAAACGTGTACTCGCGTGTCGCTTCAGCCTGGTCATTTGTAGCATGTTCGCCCTTCTGCAGCCGTATGATGTGATGGAGTTTTCGCCTTTTCACACCGACTTCTTGGTAGTAATTTGTCACAATTTCCTTTTTTTTTAATATTTTTTGCAAGAGGGACTCACCCTTTACACGTTGAAAGAAACGCTACACCAATTAAGTTATGGTTTTCTTCTCTGATGATGTGGTTTTTGCAGTTTTTCGCTTTAATAAAGGTACATGTCCGCACATTTGCGTTTTTATTTTGTTGGGCCTTTTGAAAGAAAACGAAAGGTCACAGAACTTATGAAAAAGTTGACTTCTCCGAGTGACTGTGTATGAGTAACTCAATTTGCTTTTGTGCCCGTGTCCATATTTTAGTTTTCGCTAAGTTTACTGTGTTTCCAGGTTTTCTCGTGTTTTGGCAGAATTGAAGCGTTATAGCTGGCGATAAAGAGTCTGCTATAACACGCGAACTGTGCAGGCCTACTGTAGCTCTTTATGCAAGCATACGTTGTACATCACAGTGCGCATGTACAGACAGCTGTGCGCTCATATAAAACCCACGTAAGCGCACCCAGCAGCTCTTATTCATGTTCTGTGAAAGACCTTTTGGACAATGCCTACTGAGGCCAGTGCCTCACTGCATGTGCCTCAGTACGCATTGTTCGTATTGCGGTAGCATATTGCACTTGTATATGAACAAAAATTCAGCAACTATTAAAACGTACAGTACGTGTACTTTCAATAAATACATAATCGAATTTCAATGCTGCTTCAATTGTAAGTCAATAATTATTCATTAGAGCTGTCAATGAAAGAAATCAATGCCCCATGTACTTTCAATAACAAGTCGACAACCATTCAACTACTTTTATGTCAATAAAATTTTGGTAAAAGATCGGTGGCCAATATTCTATACGTGTCAACAATAAGCTCAATGACTTTTCAATGTACCGACAACGACTATTCAGTACAGTATGTCAACATTGAGCAATGGCGTTTCAATTATTTTTCAACAAGATTTTTTGTAAGGGTGCGTCTGACTGCATTTTTCTTTAGTGCCAGTGCTCCCGCACCGGCTAGTGCTACATGCGCTAACATTTCCAAAGCGCTTCCAATCTCGGGGGGCGCGAACTCCATTCAGCCTCGGGAACACCATAGAGATGAAGGCGAGTTCCAAACGACACTTGCATCAGCGTGCGCAGGGTTCCCCTTCAGGGGGGGGGGGGCGAAGGTTCGTCGCAGCGCCCCCCCTCCCTACTGTGTCAATGTATGGGGCTGACTTTGCGCCCCCCCCCTATCGCCCCCCCCCTACAATGTATAGGGCTGGCTTCGCCCCCCCCCCCCCCCTTCTTGCCCCCCCGTGGGCACGCCTATGAACACATGTGTCCATAGACTTGGTGCACGTTAAAGAACCCCGGGTGGTCGAAATGAATCCGCCGTCCTCCACTAGGGCGTGCGTAATAATAATCTCATGAACTTAGCGCGTAAATACCGAGCAATCACTTTTATTGATCTCACCGAAACCCTGCGAAATCTGTTTAAAGTTTTCAATGCCTATTTGTGCTGTACAGCCGTCAGCAACTTTAACTCGAACACTCCGATGCGTGGCCTCGGCTCGCTTGGACTGAGGTCAGCGCCGCCAAACGTTGAAAATGATATGCTTGCTACAGTTAACGATAGATGGAGCACGCGTAGGTTTCACTAGTAAATTTCCGTTTCCAGTCTGCCTGACCCGCGGGTCGAATGCACTCACTTGGAATCGCGTTTTCGCCACGTTTCACTCGTGGCTACGTTATCGCGCGCTCCCATGGCGTTCGTTGTCGTATACCCATCTCGACAATGAACCAGTGCGTGCGACAGCTTACGCACCTTTCGAGTTTGAATTCGCAGCTGCTGCTCAAAAGAAATCACATGTATAAAAAGCAGAGCAAACGCGCGTTCATGGCGTTAGTTAAAGTCGCACAATAAATAAATCTGAAATGCGGTGGCGTTGTTCATGTTCGGATTCATTAATTTTCAGGCAGCGTGAATTGAACTGTTCTCGCAATTTAGAGCGTGCCTTCCTGTTCGGTTCACGCTGCACAGAAGATATGGTCTTGGAGCGCAATGTTTGTGCGTGTTCTGAGCAAGGAAGACGCGTGGATACAACGCGAACAAAGCAATTTTCGTGCGTAGTTATCGCATAAAAGCTTAAATTACCATCTTATCAAATAGGATACTGACTCTTTAAGTAAAAAGAAAAATACTGATCATAAATGGAACATACTAGACAGTAGCAGTGTGAATGTGCACATACGATAACTCGTCGCCCCGTCGCATCTTCCTGATGCGGGTACACCAACACCGTGTGGCCGTGGCGATTCAAACGGCGATTTTTGAAAAGAAATGCTTGAACAAGGGTAGCTATTTTTGATACTTGAACCTATGTTTAATGACAACAACATGAAGAAAGCTCGTTAATGCGTGCTTTCTACTGACGCCATTTGCTGGCAATAAATGTTTTTACCACCACCACCATATAGTTTTGAACTAGTTTTTATTGGGATACATACAAATATCCTTAATGGAAGGTCCTGCGATTTTGTGGGACGTGCAAAAGGTCCCGCCTAGTTTTTATAAAAGCTGCATTTAATATTTTAATCAACTTATTTCTCAGTTAAAAAGATTAGGCAGGGTCGCTCAAGACAGGTGTGTGTTTGCGGAAGCGTGTCATGTCAGGAAAACAGACACTTGATTGGGGTTTACATGTAAAGTTTCTTGCAGGAACCTCTGTTCTTTTTAAAAGTTTGAAAGCCACTCACACTCCCAGACACGGCACACAGGGTGGCTGTTGGATAGACTTGAAAAACAACCAGAATTCAAGCCAAGGGTAGCCATGCCATATAAGTTTATCGCTAATTTTGGAGTCAAATACAACAAAGCGCTTTCATGACTGTAGTTTTTATTATACAATGATTGCGATTTGTAACATGGGAAAACATAAAAATAAGAGCACAGTTTTTCTATTGCTTGGTACTCAAGCTGCAGGTGAGTTGCAAAAAGATGATTACTCATTCATTAATTTACCCTCAAAGCCAAGGGCATTAGATAAAATAGTGGATCAAAGGCGAACAAAAATGAAACAGAATACAGCGAGCAAAAAAGAATAATGAACCGACTTCGGAAAGACTGGTACTTGTGTAATGATGGTTACTGCCTCAAGAATATGATGATTATTACCGCTTCATCCGTATGGAGGGCAATTGCACTCATTTGAAGCACACGCTAGAAAAGCTTCAGGTTTGACAGATGGAACATCTACCTCATAGCGATAACCGAAACGATGAAACATATAGTAGGGTGATAAAGTAATGTGTCGTGAAGAACAATGCCGTGGTATATTTTATGAAATAAATTAGTTCAAGCGTCACAAATTTCGATGTTCTGGTGGTAATCAAGGCGAAATGCTGGATTTCGTAGATTATACAGTCAGTGCAATAGCGATTAGGAAGAATATTATATTCCTCTTGTTTATATTACATGACATATGAACACACACACAAACACACACACACACACACACACACACACACACACACACACACACATATATATATATATATATATATATATATATATATATATACATGAACAAGAAAGAAAATACGACTTTCGTTGGTTTGGCACTGTATATTCCTACTAACGTTTCGTCTGGTCCACCAGACGAAACGTTAGTAGGAATATACAGTGCCAAACCAACGAAAGTCGTATTTTCTTTCTTGTTCATAATTCTATCGGGGTCCGCGTGATTCTTTTCCCACTATATATATATATATATATATATATATATATATATATATATATATATATATATATGTGTGTGTGTGTGTGTGTGTGTGGCGAACAAAAATAAAACAAAATACAGCGAGTAAAAAAGAATAATGAACCGACTTCGCAAAGACTGGTACTATATATATATATATATATATATATATATATATATATATATATATATATATATATATATATATATATATATATATATATATATATAAGTAGATTATGAAGAGTCTGGCTTCGGTTGCCGTAGAACAAAATAGGAAAAATATATATACGCCTCTAAAAAACTGTTTATTGGTGACGTTTCGATCGGAGACCGATCTTCATCAAGACAAAATTTACCAGGCGCCGATGCGCTTTTATATCATCGCCGTGCCGAGAGAAAGAAAGGGGAGAAAAAAAAAAAGAGAGAGAGAGAAGAAGCGTACAGCGATAAGTGGCACACGTGGTCGTGTGACCACTTATCAGTATGTACGCTTCTTCTCTCTCTCTCTCTTTTTTTTTTCTCCCCTTTCTTTCTCTCGGCACGGCGATGATATAAAAGCGCATCGGCGCCTGGTAAATTTTGTCTTGATGAAGATCGGTCTCCGATCGAAACGTCACCAATAAACAGTTTTTTAGAGGCGTATATATATTTTTCCTATATATATATATATATATATATATATATATATATATAGGTGCACAAGTGAAGTGGACGAACGAACGATAAACGATACTTTATTGCCAACGTTGGGGCCGGGGACCCGCCTTCGTCAGGGCATACACGCATATGACTACAGTGCGTACGTCTTAAATAAGCACATGGCATGGGGGGGCCATATTGTGCATATTCATTGCTAAAATATTTCTACATAGAGGCATTCACTGTTAACAGACAGATATTCAGACACGCGCAGCATTTTATATGGTGACAGCACAGATAGCGGAGTAGCAGTGCATATTAGAAATGTGACAAAGCAAAGTATAATCAAACATAACATAGAGATAGCATGTGGGGCAGTGGAATATCACCACACGTGTGACACAATGAAAAAGAAAAAAAGAAGAAAATCTATACAATGTTGATAAGTCGCATTTGTTTGCAACGAAATGTACATCAGCAAAATATCGACGTCACAATATGGAAGCAAGTGTACATGCGCATTCCGGTCACCTAACTGATTTGACTGATGTCACCAAGGATTAAATCACGGCAGCAAACAACCGCTAATGCGAACTACGATTGTTCATTTCCCTGTTTTACTGGCAAAAATGTTAACCTGCCAGGATTCTCGTTGATGCCAGATGCTATGGCATTAAATTTATGTATCAAAAAAGATTCGCAAACCTCCCTTTCGTAGTGCGATTTAAAACCGGATTCTAGTATTGTGGCGGTTAGATTGTCAAAAGAGTGGCCAGGGGTAGCGACGTGTTTGGACAGGGGAAGGCTAGGCAGGCCCAAGACATGCGACCTATGATTATTAAAGCGCAAGCGGAAAGGTGTCTCCGTTTGGCCGATGTATTGAAGGTTACATGATGAGCATTCCAACAAGTAAATTACATTGCTCGTGTCGCAGTCGAAATTGCCTTTTATTCTTAGAGTAAAATTTGATGCAGTGCTCTTAACAATTCGCGAAGTCGTCATGTGGGGGCACACCTTGCAACGTGTCTTGTTACACGGATGACATCCCACATGGACAGGCGTTGTCATTTTAGATGACGTTAGTATATCCCGTAGGTTTCTCGAGCGTCGATAGACCGCTCGTGGGGGGCTCTGGAAAGACGTCTTTGAGACGATTACTCTGCATTAGTATGTTGTAGTGCTTTTTAAGGATGACGTTAACATTTGGAATGGACGCAGAATGTGTCAAAACCAAATTGGTGTGTCTTCGCTGCAAAGATTGTTCTCGCTGTTTTAGAAGCGTCCTGCGGTCAATCGCATCGGCGCGCATGATCGCGTCATTCACTATCTGAGGCGGATATTTTTGTTCGGTTAGGGCGTCGCGAAGCCTATCACAGTTTTTGGAGAAATCTGAATTATCAGAGCACAGACTTTTGAAGCGAGGTGCTTGACTGTAGGGTATACTGGTCTTACAATGTTTAACATGGCTGCTCTTAAAATGAAGATATCGGTGAACGTCAGTTGGCTTCCTGTATACTTCCGTAGCTATTTTGTCGCCACATAGCGACACTGAGACATCGAGGAAACAGATGTATTTCTTCTAGTACGATTGTGAGAATGAAATGGACGGATGAACCTTGTTGAAATTTGTAATAAAAGTAAGAAGTTCTGCTTCGCCATGGTGCCAGATGAAGAAATTGTCAATAAAACGTTTATAATAGTAGGGCTGTAGCCTACGCGATGAAAGAAACCGAGTTTCTAGTTGGCCCATAAATATATTCGCGTAATTTGGACCAATTTTGGTGCCCATTGAAGTTCCGCTGACTTGTACGTAGTGTACACCGTCGAACTCAAAATTGTTAAGCTCTAGGATGAGTTTTAGTAATGTGGCTAATGTGGAGTTGTCAACAGATTTGTCAAATGATGAGTCGTCGTAAGCATCAACCACTGCACGAATGCCGTCGTCATGGGGAATATTAGTGTAAAGTGAGGCAAAATCTAATGTTACCAGCAATGAGTCACCAGGGACATTTAGGTCAATGATGTTAGCCAGTAGCGTAGCGAGAAATTTTTTTCGGGGGGGGGGGGGGGGGGGGTTCAACCATACTTTATGTATGTTCGTGCGTGCGTTTGTATGTGTGCGTGCATATATACGCAAGCAAAACTGAAAAATTTCGGGGGGGGGGGGGGTTGAACCCCCCCCCAACACCCCCCCTTGGCTACGCCACTGATGTCAGCCAGGAAATGGGAAGTGTCCTTAAGATAAGATGGAGAAGTGGGAGGAAGCATACTAATAAGGCTATCGACATAGCTTGAAAGCAGTTCAGTGACAGTACCAACGCCTGACACAATAGGGCGACCGGGGTTATTTGATTTATGTATTTTTGGCAATAAGTAAAACCTTCCTGGAACAGGGCTGAGAGGGACTAATGAATGCTTTGCTTTATCGGGAAGTTTGTCGCTCAATATTGAATGTTTGAGTGTGTCCGTAACAACGTTCTTAAACTTGTCGGTCGGGTTGTCACCGAGTCGTTCGTAAAATGTAGCATCATTTAGTTGTCTCTGAGCCTCACAAATGTAGTCCGTCGTGTTCATTGTCACTACGGCGCCTCCTTTATCGGCGGGTTTAATTATAATGTCTGGGCGTTCTTGCAAGCTTTTAACTGCATTTCGTTCTTTGAGGGTCAGGTTTCCTTTGAATGAAATGCGGTTACCATAAGCCTGTAGTATGTCACGTTGAACTGCAGAAATGTACAAATCGAGGAATTTATCGCGCTGTGTTGACGGCGTCCAGTGTTGACGGGAAGACATGTGGCTCTTGGAAGACGAGCGTTCATGGAAAAATTCGCTTAATCTCATATTACGTGCGAATTCATCTAAATCCTTTACTAAGTTAAATACATTATATCCACCAGTGGCCGGGCAGAAATTTAACCCTCGAGAAAGCACACTCATTTCCGAGTCGGATAAAACCACGTTTGAAATGTTTACTACGTTGGGACTAGGTGATGAGCTATCTTGTCTGGAATGGGATGGCTCGACGGGAACAGAAACATCACTCGTCAGTGGTTGCGGAAGGATGATATGGTCACGTAACAATTTCTTTGCTTTCTTCTCTTCAATTTCTAATTGTTTCCTTTGTTCGTACTTGACGAGCGAGGCCGATTCAGAAGGATCCAACAAGTGAGTTTTGCGTAACTGTTGTTCACTATTTAGTAGTGTTTTCACAGCAGAATTATATTGGTCGATGATGATGCGCATGAGAGCTAGGGACGCGTTCTTTAACGTATCGTTCCATTTTCCGACATTGCTTTGCGACATTTTGGGAGTTGCTGGTTGGAGCGAAATTAGAAGTCCTCTTGGCACAGTCAAGGCATTTAAATAAGTATTTAACGTGGATGCGTGAAGTTTGTATTTCACACGCTTTTCTACAATTTTCCTAATTCTAAGGAAGCCACGACTGTGGACAGTGTTGTCGGTATCAGTCGGTATCAGTCAATCCTTACAGGGAACAGCACTTTTGTCGCGATTGCAATTTCTTAAAGGGTACCGGTGAGACAAAGAAACGCTTCCAGACCTTTTTGGTGGCGAGCGTCCTTGATTCCTTGGCCTAGCAGCAACTGTGGCGTAGGTAGAGTTTTGTTGCGCCCGTGGCTCGGTGCAGGGTTCGGGCACACGCAGTCGACGAGGAGAAGGTGCACGGGACGAGGACGCGAGTTGCACAGGAGTAGGTTGGAAGGCGTCAGAGGCTTGCTTCATGGTACCACTGGGCATGTGGTCTAGCCAGGAGGAAGACGAAGCATCAGTCGCGTTCCTGAAGCACAGCTGTTTGATGTGGCCAGCCAGCAGTGCAACGCCCTCGAAGTTTGGGTGAAGGCCGTCCGCTGCGAGGACGCGCACCGACGGAAACCATTCTGAGGCATGGTCCAGAAAGAACACACGGGGGGGGAGCGACGGCAGAAGTTCCGTAGACGTTCGTTGAAATCGCATTCTTCACGGTTGCAATGGCGGACAAAGGTTTCATTATGCTTGTCGTGACGGCGGTTCGTACTACGGGGGAGTAACAAAGTCGCATAAATCCTGCTTATCTTGGGGTGTTCCGCCAGAATAAGTTCTAGCAGGGTCTTGTATTTGTAGAACGTTACACATCCGGTACTTTGAGCCAAATCATTTGTTCCGACGTGAAGGATAAGAGTTGTTAAGAGTTGATAAGAGGCGCAATTTGGTTTTGACACATTCTGCGTCCATTCCAAATGTTAACGTCATCCTTAAAAAGCACTACAACATACTAATGCAGAGTAATCGTCTCAAAGACGTCTTTCCAGAGCCCCCCACGAGCGGTCTATCGACGCTCGAGAAATCCTACGGGATATACTAACGTCATCTAAAATGACAACGCCTGCCCATGTGGGATGTCATCCGTGTAATAAGACACGTTGCAAGGTGTGCCCCCCACATGACGACTTCGCGAATTGTTAAGAGCACTGCATCAAATTTTACTCTAAGAATAAAAGGTCAATTTCGACTGCGACACGAGCAATGTAATTTACTTGTTGGAATGCTCATCATGTAACGTTCAATACATCGGCCAAACGGAGACAGCTTTCCGCTTGCGCTTTAATAATCATAGGTCGCATGTCTTGGGCCTGCCTAGCCTTCCCCTGTCCAAACACGTCGCTACCCCTGGCCACTCTTTTGACAATCTAACCGCCACAATACTAGAATCCGGTTTTAAATCGCACTACGAAAGGGAGGTCCGCGAATCTTTTTTGATACATAAATTTAATGCCATAGCATCTGGCATCAACGAGAATCCTGGCAGGTTAACATTTTTGCCAGTAAAACAGGGAAATGAACAATCGTAGTTCGCATTAGCGGTTGTTTGCTGCCGTGATTTAATCCTTGGTGACATCAGTCAAATGCGTTAGGTGACCGGAATGCGCATGTACACTTGCTTCCATATTGTGACGTCGATATTTTGCTGATGTACATTTCGTTGCAAACAAATGCGACTTATCAACATTGTATAGATTTTCTTCTTTTTTATTTTTCATTGTGTCACACGTGTGGTGATATTCCACTGCCCCACATGCTATCTCTATGTTATGTTTGATTATACTTTGCTTTGTCACATTTCTAATATGCACTGCTACTCCGCTATCCGTGCTGTCACCATATAAAATGCTGCGCATGTCTGAATATCTGTCTGTTAACAGTGAATGCCTCTATGTAGAAATCTTTTAGCAATGAATATGCACAATGGGGGGCCCCCCATGCCATGTCCTTATTTAAGACGTACGCACTGTAGTCATATGCGTGTATGCCCTGACGAAGGCGGGTCCCCGGCCGCAACGTTGGCAATAAAGTATCGTTTTTCGTTCGTTCGTCCACTTCACTTGTGCACCTATAATACTACCGAATCCAGGAAGACCTTCTAGACATATATATATATATATATATATATATATATATATATATATATATATATATATATATATATATATATATATATTAATAACAACAGTTGAGGTTCCAACGCCAGTATATGCAGGATATAGTTGTTGCCAGCAAATAGTTACGAATAGCGCGTTCGGTGTAGTTCTGACTGACGACCGTTGAATAAATACTCCCGGTAACAATATTAATAATAGTATCTGGGGTTTCACGTCTGAAAACCACGATATGATTATGAGGGATGCCGCAGTGGAGGGCTCCGGAAATATTGACCGCCTGGGGTTCTTTAACGCGCACCTAAATCTAAGAACACGGACCTCAGCGTTTTCGCCGCGATCGAAAATGGAGCCGCCGCGGCAGAAGTTCAAGGTAGGCATCAGCCTGAAATTCTGAAGACAGACGAGGTCTTCAAGTAGCCACTTCGGCGCAAACCAACGGCAACCCTGCACGCGCAGGTCACTGCCCGAGTTGCTTTGGAATGTTAAACCCGCTAAAGTAAATCGAACAAAACCTAAAGGAGCCGAGTTTTAAACGCACCCGGAAGCTTAAAAAAAGGAGAAACTGGTCCTGGTTTGAACGAGATTAAAACGACTTATACAGTTCTTCGCCGTTACAGGGGCAAAAAAAAACATACACTATAGTAAAAAAAGAAAGCACCTGCCTAACTGGCGGTCTAATATCCCGTGCTCCCGCCAAGTGCGTGCTTCACGGTTTCCATGCGGTCAGGAAGCGAACGGTATAGCGTGCTCACAAGCTCGCTGTTTGCTCGCTAGAGCTCCCATTCTTGCTGTATGGCAGCCCAGAGCTGGTCCGCCGTGCAAAACCTTGAACGCAAGCGCCTAGCCAGCCAGTGCTTCGTCACTCCCCAAACATTTTCAATGATGTTTACGGTCAGGGCTACGGCTCCGCCACTCAAGCTCCATGACCGCATGGTCCTCCATGAAGAACCGCGCTGCTCGTGCAGTGTGAATGGGGGGCTCGGTCATGCTCGAACCATAAGAACCCATCCGGGAAGGGCCCATCCAGCACGTAGGGCATGAACACGTGCTCCAATATGTCTACGTAGCGGTCCGCTGACAAACGACCTGGTATTCTGTGGATGCGACCTAGGCCCTCGTAGCTGACCGCGCCCTACACGTTCACCGCTGTGTGACCACTCGTGCGCACGTCCCAGACGTAGTGCTCGTCGTAGCTGAAAAAAAAAATAGGGTCATGAAGTGGATGCGCGTTACAAACGAAGCTCTTCAACATACGGCACTGTTGGCATAATGGTGGCTTATTCGGTACCCCCTGACTGTGAAGCGCCCGTAAACGTTCAAACCATAGTGCAAATGTTTATCAAAGCCCGAGGCCTATGGTAACGCCGGCGAGGGGAAATTAAGGTTCTTTTGCTCACGAATACCATTTGCAAGGCCACATTCTCCGCTTCGCGATACGCGTGGACAATTTTTGTTATACGTAGGCTTCACCACAGCACATTGTGTTCAAAGACAGCTAACAAAAATCGTGCTGACAGGCGACTTCGTGTAGTAGACGTCGTGATGACGTCATCGGCTGACGTCGTAACTGAAATGGTGCAGCAGTTGAAACCAATCGCTAGCACAAGCTTAGGAAACTCAGTATCATTATTGGTCTAATGCTTGAATATTTCTACTCCTGACACGGGTTTTCAATACCTCCGTGATCGGTCCACGGAGCACTTTTTCTGCAA
>JALIZH010011918.1:0-52090 GCA_030522465.1 Rhipicephalus appendiculatus
TTTGAGCAACAATTCTTGTCACATTAAAATGTCAGTATGGTAATCCTAGAAAAGCATTCCAGATTTCTATGTGTGCCTACGATTTTCATCGTAGTTCGTGAGAGGGTTCTAGCTATGTTGGCAGAACGTTAGCCAAACAATATGGAAATATCTCACATTTGACTTGTTGTGTATGCCACGGTGAGTCAAATTCCTCAACAATAATGTTTTGGGTCACTTTGCTCGTCCTGACAAAAGAAGGTGCCAGCGCGAACAGAAACACGCAGGAAAGACGACACGTGCAACAAGCGCTGACTGAAAACCCTTTATTGGCAAAGTAACTCACTCTATCAATGCCATAGTTGTCTTACCGAACATAATAACAATAGTGAATCATCGCTTGTGTGTACGTATCATCTCTCATATGGGTGCCTATTCCCTCGGCTGCATCCGTATACTGTGATTGAATTTCGGTGATATGCTACTTTGTAAACCAGGCTCGCTAGAGCGTCATCATGGCGACGCAGATGTGAAGGCACGCGGCAATAACAAAGATGCGGCTTGTCGCAGCTTTGACACCAGTCGCTAGCGGCGCGATAACAGATGGCGGCCACGCAGTTTGCGTCCGCAGAGTAAAATCGAAAACGAAACAACTTTGCCGTAGCCGCTGAAGCCTTGCTCGCCAGCTGTGCAATCGTGGTAAGGATGTGTATGACGCCCATGCTTTCCTGTAGGCCCGCTGCCGCTTCAATTTGCGAATGCCGTTTGTGCTCGATGAACGGTTCGATGTAACCGGCTTGCGGCCAAATAGGACGGAATTACCTGTTTATACACACAGCCACACACACACACACACACACACACACACTTATATATATATAATTCAAAAGAAGGTTCTGTGGGTCCGGTGCACATATAGTCAAGCAATGAAGGAGCACACTCACGAAAATTGCATATTTTTTTTACTGGTTAACGTTTCGGCCATGGCACGGCCGAAACGTTAACCAGTAAAAAATATGCAATTTTCGTGAGTGTGCTCACCTTCATTTCCTGACTATATATATATATATATATATATATATATATATATAACAGAAAGAATTGTAAATTTAAGGGCTCGTTTGCTTTGTTAAACACAGTATTAATGAGAACTAACAGACAAAGATGCCAAGGAAAGTATAGGGGAAGAAGCTATTAGAAGTAATTGTAATGTAAATGTGAAGAAAGGAAAGTGGGCGAAAAGATAACTTGCCACCGGCAGGATCCGAACCTGCGACCTTCGAATAACGCGTCCGATGCTCTACCACTGAGCTACGGTGGCGGTCATCCCTCCGTCCACTTTATAGGGCATATATGTGTACTTAAACGTGGGAGCGTCAGTCAGCGCCGCCTGTTGCCATTACGGCGAGTGTGGAACACTCTTTTTTGCCTGTAGGCGTCACGTAGTACGTGATCTTATTAGGAGCGGGCAGCTGACTAATAATCCCTCGCATACCACCTGAAGGCATCAAGTCTGCCAGAACGAGACCCTCGTTATGAATGAAGGAAAGAATTGCAAACTTAAGGGCTCGTTTGCTTTGTTAAACACAGTATTAATGAGAACTAACACACAAAGATGCCAAGGAAAGTATAGGGGGAAGCTATTAGAAGTAATTGTAATGTAAATGTGAAGAAAGGAAATTGGATATATATATATATATATATATATATATATATATGGATCATTCCATATCAAGTGTACCAGGTCAATTTTCGACCATCTCCCATCTTGCTGAAAAAAATTGTCCAGGTATATGTGAATGTGATAAGTAGTTAATGAGGCGTTATTTTTCGCAAAAAAAATTTTGTGTTGCCTAGAGGGCGCTTCGAACTTTGGGCACCCAAGTGAAACTGTGTCGCGCTAAATAATTTGTATAAAAAATACTGTTCTGAGGAATTACTACGAAACAATTTTTTTTTCATAATATTAAGGCGCTGATCTTTCATGACAATGGTAGTTTATTCATTTTAGTCTTAACTTTCTTTATTTTTTGGTTTTGGTGAAAAATTGCAATAAGATGCATGTTTAGCGTATTTTATAAAAAAGGACAGATTATTTCGAGAGTAATATATTCACATTATCTGTTTCATGGGTTCCTATAATAAATGATGAAAATACTACGGATGCGTATGAAGCAAAAACATTGCCACAATATTGTGACAAAGTTGGAAAAAGTGGCATTTTGACTCATATTGAGGCTTCATTTTTTTAATGTAGCAGTCTAAGTAAAAATGTGGCTTATAGATTGTTGCATAGTATGATTTGTTGGCAAGACATACAGAAAGTTTCAAAAGAGTAGTTTTTGTTTTAAGGGAGAAAAAAATTTTACAGCTGAACAACCATAAGGTAGTTGAAGTTTGCCTTTGCCTCGCCTTCACTGCATAGTAGGTCAGCGCACGATTCTAGCGGGGGCTTTTCGGCGGCGAATAATGCAAGTCATACAACAGCTTGTCACTTGTATTGGTAATACTGGTGTACAGAACGTCAAAAAAGGGCAATAGTGCTAATTTTATGGAACGGTATCTTCCCCCCTTGGACCATATAGGGCAGGTTATACTCAACCGCTTCATAGTCCCAAGGGGCAGAATTATAATGCAGTCGATGGCCTGCAATACAGCATTGGGGCGTTGTGTTTGGCTTCTGATAATTAATGCACATGGTTTTAATAATAATTAATGACATATTTAAGGTATCGTTTACTTAAGATGTTTTTATGATGTATCAGGTATAGGCCAATGCGTGATCGCTTATCACTGGTTAGCATGATGAAATGATGTATCCTAGGTGTACGCGGTGGAGATGATTCGATATCGTGCTTATAAATGGCACTAAATGCGCCATTTCCAGTTGCTATTTAAAATTTTCATCCAACTTTTCCTTAAAGGTCCTAGGGTGCTGAATATGTTGAAAACCTCTCACCATTACCGAACGGGCTTTTAATTAGAACATTCATGAGCAGCGATGGCGTAGTGGTTAGAGCATCAGCCTCGCATGCAAGAGGTCCGTGGCTTGAATCCCGGTGTCGGACAATTCCCAACCGGATTAAAAAAAATCCGCGTGATGATGGAATTGTGTAAAAAAGGCCTGGGGGTGCAGCCTCACTGGCGACCACAGCCAGCAATGCACTCCCTCACCAGAGCAGGATTGGCCACCCTGGTGCAGTACTTGGCCACTACCTCCCACATGAATACACCAATTAACCCTCGGTCCTCAGTCCCCAGCGGCTGCGAAGCAACTGACCAAGGCGGTGGTCAGACCTGCGACGCAGCGGAGGGTGCTAAGAATCTCTGGGTCCGGACAGGCCGCCATTGGAATCTGAACTTGGCTACGTTTAACGCCAGAACTTTATCCAGCGAGGCGAGTCTAGCTGTACTATTCGAGGAATTAGAGGGTGGTAAATGGGATGTAATAGGGCTCAGTGAGGTTAGGAGGACACATGAGGCTTATATAGTGCTGAAGAACGGACACGTCCTATGCTATCGTGGCTTAGCTCACAAAAGAGAACTAGGGGTGGGGTTCCTTATTCATAAAAATATAGCTGGTAATATAGAGGAATACTATAGCATTAATGAGAGGGTGGCATGTATCGTAATTAAGTTTAGTAAGAGGTGCAAGATGAAGGTGGTACAGGCCTACGCGCCTACATCAAGCCATGATGATCAACTGGTTGAACGCTTCTACGAAGACGTAGAATCAGCAATGAGTAAGGTAACGACACAGTATACTGTACTGATGGGCGACTTTAATGCAAAGGTAGGCAAGAAGCAGGCTGGAGATCATGCAGTTGGGGAATATGGCATCGGCTCTAGAAACGCCGGAGGGGAGTTACTAGTAGAATTCGCAGAACGCAATAATTTACGGATCTTGAATACCTTCTACAGAAAACGGGCTACTCGTAAGTGGACGTGGAGGAGTCCTAATGGCGAAACTAAAAATGAAATAGACTTCGTAACGTGTGCCCACCCGGGCATTGTACAGGATGTGGAAGTAGTTAACAAGATCCGATGCAGTGACCACAGAATGGTAAGATCTACAATTCACCTAGACTTGAGGAAGGAACGCCAGAAACTGATACGCAAGAAGCCGATTAATGAACTAGCTCTGAGAGGGAAAGTACAGGAATTCAGAGTTTCACTTCAGAATAGGTACGCGGCTTTAACCGCGGAAACCGACCTTAGCGTTGACGCAATGAATGATAATCTGACTAGTATCATTAAGGAGTGTGCAGTGGAAGTCGGGGGTACAGTCGTTAGACAGGACACTGGTAAGCTATCCCAAGAGACGAAAAACCTCATTAAGAAACGTCAAACCATGAAAGCCTCAAATGCAGCAGACAAAATAGAGCTGGCAGAGCTTTCCAAGTTAATCAATAGGCGTAAAGTAGCCGACATAAGAAAGTATAATATGGAGAGAATTGAGCATGCTCTAAAGAACGGAAGGAGCCTCAAAGCTATGAAGACAAAACTGTGAAGAGGCAAAAATCAGGTGTATGCATTAAGGGACAAGGAATGCAAGGTCACAACCAATATGGATAGAATAGTTGAGACAGTCAGGATGATAACGTAAGAAGCAATAATAGCCCAGAGGAGTCTGACATCCCACCAGTATTGACAGAAGTAAAGAAAGCCCTAAAGGGAATGCAAAGAGGCAAAGCCGCTGGTGAGGATCAGGTAACATCAGACCTGTTGAAGGACGGTGGAGAGATTATGTTAGAAAAACTGGCCACCCTGTATACGAAGTGTCTCTCGACGGGGAAGATACCAGATTCTTGGAAGAATGCCAACATCATCTTGATCCATAAGAAAGGGGACGTCAAGGACCTCAAAAATTACAGGCCCATCAGCTTACTGTCCGTTGTCTACAAGCTATTTACAAAAGTAATTGCTAACAGAATTAATACGACATTAGAGTTCAATCAACCAAAGGACCAGGCAGGATTTCGTACAGGCTTCTCAACAACAGACCATATTCATACTATCAATCAGGTGATAGAGAAATGCGCGGAATACAACCAACCCCTATACATAGCCTTCATAGATTACGAGAAGGCATTCGATTCGGTGGAGACATCAGCAGTCATGCAGGCACTGCGGAATCAGGGCATCGACGAAGCCTATATAAACATAATGGAAGAAATCTACAGCGGATCCACAGCCACTATAGTCCTCCATAAAGAAAGCGACAGAATCCCACTAAAGAAGGGCGTACGGCAGGGAGACACGATCTCTCCAATGCTATTCACCGCGTGTTTACAGGAGGTTTTCAGGGCCCGAGATTGGGAAGAGTTAGGGATAAGAGTTAATGGAGAGTATCTCAGTAACCTGCGATTCGCTGATGACATTGCATTGATGAGTAACGCGGGAGACGAATTACAGCTTATGATTACTCAACTGGATACGGAAAGTAGAAGAGTAGGTCTGGAAATTAATATGCGTAAAACTAAAGTAATGTGGAACAATCTTGGCAGAGAACAGCGCTTTGCGATAGGTGGCGAGACACTGGAAGTTGTAAAGGAGTATGTCTACTTAGGACAGGTAGTAACCGCGGAGCCGAACCATGAGAGTGAAATAACTAGAAGAATAAGGATGGGATGGGGCTCATTCGGCAAGCATTATCACATCATGAATAGTAGTCTACCACTATCCCTCAAGAGGAAGGTATATAACAGCTGCATCTTACCGGTACTTACCTACGGAGCAGAAACCTGGAGACTTACAAAGAGGGTTCAACTTAAATTGAGGACGCCGCAGCGAGCGATGGAAAGAAAAATCATAGGCGTAACCTTAAGAGACAGGAAGAGGGCAGAGTGGGTCAGGGAACAAACGGGGGTTAAGGATATCATTGTTGAAATCAAGAAGAAGAAATGGATATGGGCCGGGCACGTAGCACGTCGGCAGGATAACCGCTGGTCATTAAGGGTAACTGACTGGATTCCAAGAGATGGCAAACGCGTGAGGGGGGAGACAGAAAGTTAGGTGGGTAGATGAGATTAAGAAGTTTGCAGGTATAACGTGGCAGCAGAAAGCACAGGACCGGGTTGATTGGCGAAACATGGGAGAGGCCTTTGCCCTGCAGTGGGCGTAGACAGGTTGATGATGATGATGATGAAAACTGATGACGGTGGGCGCGATGCTATCGATTCGGACTCGATATGAATTGGGAGGGCGACACGGACGCATAAAATGCCAATATCGATGCCGATGGCTTGGCCCTATAGGCACCGTTCACTGACCAGAGGGAGCTGGTCAGTGGAGGTGATAGCAATCACTCTTGTGTTTACAAGTATCAGATGACGCTTACACAATTAGAGCCCGATGCTACAATTCTAACTTTTCTCTTTCATCAGCTTTCTCAATTTGCTTGTGTATCAAACCATAAGCCATATCAGTGAAACGATTCACACGCAACCATGCTGCAGAGTAGTGCTAGGTACCCACCACGCCCTCAAAACATCTATGCGCTTAGCCGTTCCTCGACGGCTTGCCTGACCTGCATGCTGCTTACGAGTGAAGCGGGGGCCTGGGAAAGAACGAATTTCTATAATGTAAGCATCACATTCCGTGCTGCCATATTTGCGCGTTCTGCTTCTTACGAACCACTGGCAGCTATTGGAGGAGATTTTGACTTTGCACAGGGCTGAAGACGGTATCTTGACTCTTTAGGCCTGCTGTTCGCGTTGATACTTGCAGACAGACAACAGTGATAGCTTTCAACTATTTCGCTCTTTTTATTCGTTGCTGCCATAGTCATTACTGTCATAGTCATTCGCTACTGCAGCAGCTGTAAAGTACTGCTGCTGCAGTACTTTACTGTTCAGTGGAGGAGCATAATGCAAAACAGAAGGAGCGTAAGGGCAAGTTGGGGTTGTGGGCGCGGGTTCAGTAGCTTGAATTTCTGGTTTTCTTCTTTGTTTATAAGACTTGGGTGTCCCATTACCTTTCGGTATGGACAGCAAACAGCCCGAATTCACTGTTATTCACGTATTATTCACACATTATCCACGTTACCACTACTTTCAAATGTCAGCTATTGTACTACTTCAAATTTTCCCCATCTGCCGTAAATGAGTTTTGATATCTTTATCTATTTTATCCTTAAAAAACAAAGCTGTTTGTGCACGAAGTGCTAATAAGTGGACTGTTCCTCATGCAAGAACTAACTTTCGGAAACCAAACTCGCCAGCTTCCCCTTTCAACGATTTTAAACACATATGAAACAGATGATAGTCGCATACGCTCCTTCATAGATGAAGTACATCAAAATATTTAATGAGAACTAGCAGGCAATGATGCCAAGGAAGGTATAAGGGATGTTATTATTAGTAATTGTAATATAAATGCGGATAAATAAAAGTGGACGAAAAGATAGCTTGCCGTTGGAAGGGACCGGACCTGCGACCTTCGAATAACGCACCAGAGGCTTTACCAACTGAGCTACAGCGGCGGTCATTTCTCTATGCACTTTATAGGGTGTATATGTGTATATAAACATGGGCGTGTTAGTCAGCGCCGCTAGTAGCCGTGACAGCGAGTGTGGAACTTTCTTTTCTTGCCGGTTGGCGTCACGTAGCCCGAGATCTTCTTAGGAGCTGGAAGCATCGGACGCGTTATTCTAAGCACATAGCGCGTAATAAGATCCAGTGTTGCGCATGAAAAAGTGTCTTCGACATTCACTGTCATCGCTACAAGCGACGCTGACTTACACTCCTACGTTTAAGGAACATATACCCTGTATGGTGGACGGGAGGATGAGAGCCGCTGTAGCTCATTTGGTAGAGCATCGGACGCGTTACTCGAAGGTTGCTGGTTTGGTCGCTTTCATCGGCATAAATACTAAAACATATGCAAGAATAGGCACCGTGCAGTCGTGACTGCAGCGCTAGAACGCAAAGCCTAGCGGATAAAAACAATTACACCATCTTCCCGAGGGGGAACCATGGGGTGATGCGGAGCATCGCGGATCGTTATTACGCGCTCGCGGTCGCGTGCAGCATCGGGAGCAGCCTCTCGTTGTTGACGTTTACACGCGGCTTCCCGTTCTGGAAGGTAGGCTTCCGCCGCTCGCTTCGTACGTTTACGTTGAACTTCACGGTCCCGAACCTCAGGTTCTGCTGCTCGACGTTCACGAACCAACGCTGCTTCACGTGCTCGAAGCTCAGGATCGGCTGCTCGACGTTGACGCTTCGAAGCTGCTACGCGCTGACGAAGTTCAGGGTCCGCCGCTCGCTTCAAGCGTTTGCGTTCAGCGTCGCGTGCCCTTCGCTTCGCAGCTTTGTCTTGAGTGGACCTAACGTTGCTAGTGTTTGGGCTGATGGTGACGCTGCTTGCGTCAGCCCACTCACTGACGGGACTGTTGCTTCCATCACACTTCATCGGAAGCAGCAACGAAGTCAAGCGGAGTCAACCGAAGCAAGCGCTGCACTGAACGCGTGCAGCGCTCTACCCGCTTAGAGGAGGAGAGTAGCGCATGCATGCGCCGCGAGAGCAGAAGCAAGAACGCAGGAGAAGCGCAAGCAGGTGGTAGGAGAGAAGTGGAGAGAGTAACGCGCAGCTGTTTGAGAGAGTGAAGGAGGAGAGTTGCGCATGCTTAGTGTGAGTGCGGACGCCGATGCCGCGGGACATAACCCCGAGCAGAAGATGCTCCGCATCTAAAAGAAAAGTCTGGTGGTGCCAGATCACGGCCATACAGCACTTGGAGCATTGCTGCCACACCCAATTTGGCTTGCAACTTGGAGACAATCAGCGTGGTGTGATTCCTTCTTCATCTCACTCATCAGGACTTTTGGCACCAGTTCGCATAGACTTTCCTCAGAAGAAGATCCTTCGTCAAAACACGATGAATTATTGTTATTGGTATTCCACACTCCTCCGCGATCATCTGAACACTTATTCGCCTGTCCTTATCCGATACTTAACGCACTTTCTGCACCGAGTATTCTCTCTATGATTACGACGGATGACCAGAGTGGTCGTCGTCGTTGACAGACTTCTGACTTTCCCGAAACCTCTTGTGCCACAAAAAAGTATGGCTTTGCTTCATCATGTCGTCATCGTAGACTTTCTGAAGCGTTTCGAGCCCTGGTTTTATGCCAGTTTCACTCAAAACTTGATTGCATGGCATTTTTCCCAAAACTTGACCATTTTTTTCTAGACGAGGGTGCAGCAGATACCTCTGTGAAATGGCTTGATCCGTCTCAACGGGTGCTCGCAGACAACCGAAACCGGGCTCCTTTTGAAGCTCATATCCCCCACTGACTTCTTCACCAGAAGCGCCGTCCCACCAGGTGGCGCTGCCGACTACCGAAAAAAATGAGGGACCTTTTGTGACAGATCCTGCATGTCATGTACGACAATTGTTGAGGCATGTGCTATTACACAGAGAACTTATTACCATTGACATAGCCTTAAAAGTGGTGACACGCTTATACTTAAAAAAAAAAAACAAGTGCATTTCCGTCAATTTTTTGTACCATTTGTGCGAATTTTTAGTCAGAACATAAAAAAAAACAATGGAAAGACAACTACACTTAAACCGTGCTTCCGCAATCTATAGCAAAACGCTTTACGTTACGTTCAACCTCTTTGTCGGCACTTCCTACAAGTCCCAAGCGTAAAGGTAATGGAAAATCTTAAAATAAATGCTGTTTATATCTACGAATGCCTTAAAAACACGGATTTACTGTATGCATATTCAATATCAAAGGTCGTTCATCATCAAATTTTTAGGAATCAATCGTAGCTCACGTGTCCGCGTATTAATCTTGAAACTTGTATTTGAACACAACCTATCAGCGAGTAAAAACAACTCTAGCTTGACGCACTTGACTAAAAAACAGGAGATCCGGCTTGAGCAATGCTGATGGTCACATTAGAATGAACGTTGTGGCGATCCTAGAAGAACGACTATTTCCCATGTTCGCCTATAGATGGGGAAAACGGAACGACGGGGGTAATTGTACGGCTTCGAACGAAAGGTCGTTGTCGACCGCAGTTCTTGCGAAGAGAGACTGCTTGCTATTTTTGCAGAATATTAGCGATAGCATATGCCAATGAAGAACTGTCGTGGATGTGTTTTTGTAGAGCACTTGTAGGCCACATCAGTTGTCAGAGCGTTTGCGTGATTTTGGATAGGAAGACTGGGCTTTCGTGCAGGATACTTCAAAATTACTATAGAACAAAGTCCAGCAATAAAATAACAATTTGATGCCAGCAGCTCCGCGGTTTAACCATTCTTCGCAACTTTAGGTCAGTGAAGGTTCTTCATGTATTTTATGCTGTCGCTTTATTTTGTCGAAGTCAGCCCCACATATCTCGGGGTTATCTATCTTTGGATAACTATTGTATCTTTGGAGTAGTCACAGAATAGTTACGGCATGTGACAATATTTGGTGTCATCTGAGCTTTTCGTAAGGCCGTTAGTCGTCGCGAGAAAACTATTATCATCATGGACTGGCACGAGCTCTTTCCGTGCTCTCTTGATGTTCAGGTTCGCTCCCAGAACACGTACGCCGATTTTTCCGGCGTGGGATGCGATAACTCTGAAGGACGAGACAAGCAGTACAGAGACAGAAAAAGAAAGACAGAACGAAAGAGCAAGATTCAAATTCTTCGTCAAAAAGACTTCATAACCAAGAGCGTTTCTCAAAAACTGGATGTGTTATTCGGTACAAGTCGGAAAATTGTCCTTCAGCGGTAGCCCGTGCAGTGAATTTTTTCAAGCAGAGCTCCCAATTCTCCATCAAGTAGACAAAGAGGTGGTTTCACTGTAATGCCGAAATCATCACTGAATGTGAATAGAACTCAGCTGGTACAGTCCGTGTTTTCGCGTAAAGATGATTTGTCGTTGGCTAAGGTGAGGTGCGAAGCCCAAAAGAAGTGCGAAAGCCTGAATCTTCACAGGCTTGCGCATAACATCGGGAATTGTACCACGACGTTCTAAAGATGTTTTCCACAGCAAAAACACATAAGATTGGCTCCCCTTTCAGGGTGATAGTTTCTCAAAGTAATACTTGGTAAATATGTGCTACCTTGTTCCTAAAAAGACAAGCTGTTTTTCTTCGCTCCGAATGATCATTTTAGGATAAAACGTTCAGAGGACGTCATCCAATTTTTAAAGGTTCGCCACCCAAACGAACTGGCCGCGTTTTCTATGGACTTAAAATATCTGTACTATACCATTCCCCAAGACGATTTGCATTTTTGCGTGGACGTGTGCATTGCTGACGTTGCGGCTGTGAGTCTTAGAAATGCAACAAGCTTAGCAGTTGCAAACTTTCTTGGACTGCTGTAATTTTATTACAAACCACCATATTTATCTTTGGAAGGATGTAACTATCCTGAAAAGCAAAGAATTTGTAATGGTTCATGTATTACGCCAATACACAGTGATATTTTCCTGGCTAGTGCTGACTGCAAGATTTCCACAAGTGTCGCTAATTCGGTGTTTCAAATGTGTTCCGCGTTGTTGATAATTTTCTTGTGTCACTTGATTGCGACCCAGGCTCCTTTGCGAAATCCGCTTCTAGTGTAATATATAGTGTCAGATCTTGTGCAAAAGCCCTCGAATTAACTTGCGAAATGCGAATCGACCATTCGTTTGGGTTCCTGTACCTACATTTGAAATGGAGTACGCAGGGGCGTTTGCTGGTGTTTTGAACCGCGTATCAAGAAAGCCATCTTTTCGTTTCACAACGCCTGTTTTAAGTTGATAAAACGGGGAGTCGATAGGTTGGGCATGTCTAAACCGCTCAAATAATAGTGCGTGCACTCTAAGTGTGGTAGCTTTCAAGCCCACGTGACTAGTTTGATAGCAGCTGGTTACCGCCTAAACGTGCTGTCTTCTGTAGCACAAACGGTTTTGAAAGAGATGAACTTTTTTTAAGACCACGTAACGTGGGAGTAACACTAACGTTATGAAAATGCAAGCTCGCAGATGCAGGGTTTTACTTTACCAGCGTAAAGTGTCACATAATTTGAAGCGAACTAGCCAGGGGATTAATGTCAGTGTTGCTTTTTGTGGGCCAAATAAGCTGTCCAAAGTATGTAACCGTGTCAACAGCCCTTCCAAGGAAGGTCTCTCCTGTAGCAATCAACACAAGTCGTCATTCTTGTCTTGGGTCGGGACGTTGTCTACTGGATCCCCCTGTCACGGATCCACTTGGCTTGCTATACCGGCCAGACTGGCCGATGGTTAAATGACAGGCTTTGTGAGCACAACTGTAACGCAACCAGAGTCATTAGCGGTAATCTAGATGTACATTGATGGCAATGTAGCTGTCGCCCTGAATTTGAAAAATGTGACACGCTCGCAAGGAACAGCAATCAATCGACGAGGAAAATTATCGAGGCGCAAATTGCAATGTTATAAGAAAACTGTGCAAGCACACCATCGATTTCATTATCTGACAAAGAAATTTCAAATCTCTTGGCTAACTTGTCATCGGTCTCCCGCTTAGGCAATCCACACGCAGCATCTTGTAATGATGACAAGCCTATTACCATTCTTTGTTTCTATGTACTTTTTCTTGGTTGAATTCTATTTTGTTTATGAAGAGGTGTTCCTACGTGTGTATTTATATACGTTTTTTCACCAGAATGAATTTATGTTGACAGTCAGCGCTTCGTATGTTGTGTTGCTCGTTCCTTGCGTCGTCTTGGTTTTTACCGCGCCGTCTCCTGAATGAAGGGTAGAGGGTTTGACGAATATGCCTAGCTGGTCATGGCATCAATAACGAAATAATCCTCTCTCGTACGTCGTCATACCCTTTCCTCCAGACACGTGTCTCACATACCCGTATACCACGGGCCGTCGTATGCGAGTATGCGCAACAGGTGATTGACAGTTTTTATCTACCCAAGAACGGTGAGAACAGACATCTGTACTTTAAATGCGAGAGTGTTAAGAAAAACTGACATCAGCAGCATTGATCCGACTTATCCAAATAATAAATATCAGGGTCCCAACCAGAATCAATCCCAAGCATTCTGCGTGGCAACGAAGTATTCTACCACAGAGCCATGCCAGGCCTGGAAATAGATCTGGAAAGAGGCCCTATTCAGGTGAAATGTTGGTGAAACTTCAACTGCTGTTGCAGCGCTGGCTATCTCACTTGATAAACATTACATATGTACTCCGATGATACAGGCGTCTCGCCAGGTTAACGTCACCTGCATACTTATGCGCCATCCACCGAAGTTGGTCTACGTATCACTAGCCAAGGCTATCATACTTGCGAGCACAAGCGCTACATATGAGCTTACCGCTACTGGTGTTGGTAATAACGATGTGGTTGTTGACATTGTTACGCAACTGCGAACAACTGGTTATGTAAAACATATGTGACTGTTCAACATATGACTATGCGTACAACATTAGTATATATTTTGGCATCATTTCATAACATTTCGCTGAATACAAAATTTACACTGCAATCATCTTCTCTCCGGATTCTTCGCAGAACATACCTTCCCATGGTACTTGGGAGGTGACGAATTTTTTTTCTCAAGTAACTGAGTGCAAAATCGGTAATTTCCTTCTTATTTTTGCGCGTGTAAAAATAACAACCAAACCACCATGGCCATAGCTGTGCCCTGCGCACGCCCATTAGCAGAGCTATTCGAGTCATTGCCTCATCTGCGAGGGTTTCTCTTAGCCACCGATCTGTTTCGTCTGCATTACAAACCTGTCAAGCTATGATCACATTTATCCTTGGTCGTGTAGGTGTTCTTGGTGTCGCTGTGGTCTTGTAGTGATCGGTGTAAGCCGACTCAACGCCGGTGTCGGTGTTGGTACACGAGGAAAACAATCTAACGAACAAAAGTGAAACAGATGGCAGCAGCCCGCAATGCAGGAACTAAATGTGACACATGGGAATGCGTTGATAATCGCGGCCATTTGTCCAGGTAGAGCGGTGACCGATTCGTATTTCATTTGTACATATCGCTGTAGCATGGGTATGCAACTAAACTGTCTTATCCACGTTTACAGGGCGTTCTTGACGTAATCGGGCAGTCGGCAGGCACTATGCTAATGAAGGTTTAGCCAATTTCATAAGAAGCGCTATCTGTTACAAGTTGTTTCTAAGTTCACTCGGCGTCATCTTAGGTGATGTGAGCTTCCCAACCAGTTTTTGGTAAATCAATCTAGAAATTTTCTAAAATGTTAAAAAAAAGCTTTGCCTTACAATATGTCACTGCTAAATTATTTCGGACTTGCACTACAAGAGAGACATTGATCTCGCAAAAGCGTTATTGTTGTTCGGCAGCTTTCGACCAAAATATTCAGTAGGATGATCAGAGTGCTCTCGTTCCTCCTCTCGTCCACGTTTTCTTTCTCACTATTTATTCGTTCATGATGAAAGTAGTCCAACTTGCCCCGTTAACCGTTTGAATGCAGTAGGATACTTGTAACCTGTTTGCTATGAGAGAGAGAGAAGACTATTTCACAGAATTTGGAGGCAGTTTGTTCTTGGTGGCTTCCAGCACGGAGTCCCTGGAATCGGCTGGCATCTTCGGCCTGCCGGATGCCGCTGAGCTGTTCGTTCAGATCCGAGAAATCCTCTGGCCATACTGAGGAATTTCTACCACACAATCTTGGAATTTAGTGCTTTGAGTTTGTGGAAGAGATTTCCACAGATACATTGTGCACAAAATTAAGCTTTATAGTGATTTTAAATTCAGCACTCGGAGGTACCTGAAAAGCGCATTTGCGGATAAGACATATATATAAAGTGAGACAATAATAATCGCTCTCAGCCACGCACTTCGCTAAGATTGCATAATAAACTTTTGAGTGACTGCAGCTAGCGGGCATGTTTGTTTTGAAAAGCTGGAGGCGGTGGTATTTTTTCACAGTTCCACTCGGAAGATTCCTTCTAGACTATCTGCGCTCCGAGATATCCCACTGCAAATTTTAATTGCCGTTTCCATGATTACTCATGCAAGGCAGTGAGCCCTAGCGGACGGCTCCTGCCTGATGTGCCGCGGCAGTAGCGTGCGCCGTTTAATCAGACAAGGGGTTGACGGCATAGACATAGATGTGACGTTGAGGGTTAACGTCACAAACACGTGACAAACGAGAACGAGAGGAAGAAAACAGTTATTTGGTGAAGTAAAAGCCTGCGTCACAATTTTGACATCTGCTTGGGGCCGTATAATAAGTTGAGAAGCGTTTCTATCATGTTGAGAAATGTTTGACTACTATTACTGAGTACCAAAATGAGTTAGCGTTGCTTTTCACGGGTTCAAATTGGGATGCCGAACGACTGAAACAAAATATTACTGTTATTGTCTTGAAATGATGCTAGGTGACGCCGCAGTTTGCGAAACGTTTAGTGGTGGCGCTAGCCATTACCTGGCTTCAAGCAATGCTTTTATTCATGTCTCCATCACTATTAAAATTCAAACGGCGCGATATTTGAAGCGTTTCGTTCAGTAAAGTCGTTGCGTGAACAGAGGTATGGTGGAGGGCGCTTCGAATTCCGGAGCCATGGGACCTCGCGTTTCTGAGGGCCAGCGCGAGATCATCCTGGCCTTCATGAAACAGCATCCCCAGCTCTTTTCGAGAGCCATCCAGCTGAGGCCGAACTTCACTCTCGCCGAGTGAAGTTCGGCCTGGCGGATACATTGCCACTGGCAGCAACTGGCGGATGCACAACGCGGAAAAGCCGGCTAAAAAGAAAATCGAGATGTGGCAGGAGTGGTGGCGTAAGCAAGTCCACGACGCCCACCACGACACTCGGCTGTCGCAGAAGTGCAAAGATGAGCGACCGTCGGGTGGTCTGGGTGATTTGTCTTCGACAACGGTGTACATTCAGGAGCACTGGAGGGGGCCTGGCACCCGGCTTCTGGGGCCGAGTGCTCCAGTTGACGGGGACCCTATGCCTAAGTGGCGTGACAGACCTCCCCTACGAAGAGGTAATCACACTGGCCCCGTATTATCATGGTTTCCTGAACGGTACCTACAAATGTTCACCGTTATTTGTAAGTGCTACCTTCAGAGGAACGCGACCATATTGTTGAACATAGATATCCTAGGAGAGAGAGAGAATGGAAAAGCAATTAGGTTAATCGAATATAATCTCAGTTCGATGCCCTTTCGGGAAAGGGGGATAAATTGATCATCACAGAAATGAAATGCCTTCAGGCAAGTGCACGAGGATGGTAATATATGGGATCTTTAAGCATTCAATAACTGCAGAATGTTTCCGAAGATGTGTCGTATGAAAAGTTAATATTAATGAGAACTAACAGACAATGCCAAGGAAAGTATAGGGGATGTTATTAGAAGTAATTGTAATGTAAATGCGAAAAAAGGAAAGTGCACGAAAAGATAACTTGCCACCGGCAGGGGCCGAACCTGCGACCTTCCAATAACGCGTCCGATGCTCTACCACTGAGCTACGGTGGCGGTCATCTCTCCGTCCACTTTATGGGGTACATATGTGCATTTAAACGTGCGAGCGTCAGTCAGCGCCGCCTGTTGCCATTGCGACGAGTGTGGAACAGTCCTTTTGGCCTGTCGGCGTCACGTAGCACGTGATCTTATTACGAGCTGGCAGCTGACTAATAATCGCTCGTATACTGCCTAAAGGCATCAAGTCTGCCAGAACGAGACCCTCGCTATGAATGAAGGAACGAAGTGCTAGTTTAAGGGCTCGTTTGCTTTGTTAAAGTCAATATTAATGAGAACTAACAGACAATGATGCCAAAGAAAGTATAGGGGATGTTATTAGAAGTAATTGTAATGTAAATGTGAAGAAAAGAAAAGTGGACGAAAAGATAACTTGCCACCGGCAGGGACCGAGTTATCTTTTCGTCCACTTTTATTTCTTCACATTTACATTACAATTACTTCTAAAAAACATCCCCTACACTTTCCTTCGCATCATTGTCTGTTAGTTCTCATTAATATTGAGTTCAACAAAGCAAACGAGCCCTTAAACTTGCACTTATTTCCTTCGTACGAAAAGTTGTAACATAACCAGTGTAACGAATAGCTACTTGGTGAAGGGACATGCTTAAGACGCTTTCCAGCAGGCTGACGTTTCTGCCCATGCAGTGGAGCTAGTGGTGGAGTCAACTGACGAGACTGCAGGCATCAGGAGCGCTGCGACACGTAAGCATCAAAAGAACGAGTGTTTTAGTTATTGCTAAATGTATTCACAGTTCGTAAGCTACTAATGTGTTCACTCTGCAGAAGCACAGGATCCACAGCGTTGTGAGGAGAGGGTGACCGCTGCACCTGGTAAGTTATTGATTCTGAATCTGTTAGAGAAAATAAACTCTCGTATGTTACTGAACTAGCCAAATAAGCCATTACGTGGCCGTTGCAACTTCTATCCATACCATAAAACGTAGTGCAACTGTATGAAATGCGGCATACTTTCAGTGCTGCAGCGCCCTGTACGGTCACCACGGAGACCGCGACCACGAGTGGACATCCTTTCAACAATGGCAGCGCAGGGCGCCCGCTGTCTGAAACAGGGCGACGAGATTCTCGAGGTAGGTAGATCGTTTGGTGTCATTTTACATCAATGACAAGTATTTTTTATGCTCTGTTATCATTATTGAGTCATAAATGAGGAAAATAAGCCAACTGGCGATGTATGTAAGAAATATGCATTGAATTGAGGGCTCGGTATTGTATCTCGGCAGCGATCAACAGCCGGGCAAAAGGTTGGTTAGCCCTGAAAAGGGCTGTTTGGTGTTAAGAGATGCATTTTAGCAGATGGCAGAAGAGTAGTTCCAGCATGTCGTAGTCTGTCCAAACGAAGAGGGCATAGCTTGTACACGACGCTTGAGACTACCAAAGGATGCCATCAGGCCAGTGGTGCTTCAACAGAGAGGGAATTGTTGTGCACGTTGCAATTCTTGACAAGGACAGCTTCCGGGCATTGGCTGGTTGTGAGTGCATCAGGAACTCATGTTGACATTTCCACCACGATTATTCATTCCAGACACTGCATAAGATAGAGTAGTGCACCACCCGCCTTGCTGTCGCGGCGAAGAGGACGACAGCAGCCCAGGAGGGCATCATGCGTGAGGTCCGCCACCTGGCACGGGCCCTGCGAGAAAGGGAAAATTAGTTTAATTTTTTAACTTTCGAGTTTGAAATTCAATTAATTAATTAATGGTGTTTTGTGAGTTCGGTCTAAATTATTTATTGTTTGAGTTTCACATGTTCTGTTTCATTTTATGCATTTATTATTGCGATTGAATTATATGCACACTCTCGGCTGCTTTTAGCCGTCGGCGTCAGCTTCAGGCCCCGTATATGTATATGTATATATATAAATATAAAATCCACGAAGAAGAATAATTCCGAAAAATATTTTCTGCCGCGCTGAATCGAACGGGCGACCTCTCGCTCCGTAACGTACAGCGCTAACCGCTAGGCCAGAGAAACGCACGTCCTACGGCGTGCTAACGGCGAGCTATTTATATACACCATTCACCGCTGGCGGTACGCCCATCTCGGGGGGAATATCAGCGTGTTCTCTGCCTTACTAACAAACCAGCGAGATGGCGCGAAGTGCGCGCTGGGCGCCACTCGTACAACCTGCCCTTTGCCCTCGCGGCGTAGTCGCGAGGGCAAAGGGCAGGTTGCAACGAGTGGCGCGCGCGCGCTCGCTTATTTTGGGATTGGGGCGGATTTACGTCGTGTGCTTTCGCCGGAAAGATTTCGTTTTGGTTACAGAGCGCACAAAGGCCACTTCGCTCGCTGCGGAGGCCCCGTTCGCGAAAGAAGCACGCTGTTCCAACACAGGGAAGTAACAACTGGGACAATTGTTAGTTCGCCTTCGTCCTGTGTATACCTGTGCGTATGTTTCGTGCGCCCTTTGTATTTGTGGAGAGCGTTAACTGTCGAGGTGTGAACATTGTTAGTTCGCGCTCGTCCTGTGTTTGTTCTTTTCGTGCGTCCTTTTGGGCTTAAGCAGCGCTCCCTAAATTTCGATCTGCTGGGCGTTCTTCGCGTGAAATCCCAAGTTGTTGCTATCGCATTCATTGCTTCGCCCTTGCGGCGAAACTGTGACTTTTTGTTTTTTCACTTCAGTTTAGTTTCGTTTCAATTTATGCATTTATTGCTTGTTCATTTGAGTTTAGTTTTCTGCCATTTTGTGCATTTATTGTTTGTTGACTTGAGTTGAGTATTGTTTCATTTTATGCATTTATTGTTTCTTCACTTCTGTTTTGTTTTGTTTCATTTGATGCATTTATTTTTTGTTCACTTCATTTTTGTTTAGTTTCATGTCAGCATTTATTGTTTGTTTATTTGAGTTTAGTTTTCTTTCATTTTATGCGTTTATTTTTGTTCGTTTGAGTTCAGTTTTGTTTCATTTTACGCATTTATTGTTTGTTTCCTAGACTTTAAGTGTTTCAGTTTCATTGTTACCTTGTATGAGTAATAAAGGAGAATTTTTTGGACGAAAGGCATAATGTGTGCACCCACTTTTTCTGTTGTAGTATTTCTTTTTTTTTCTATTTATCGCAATACTGCTTCAAAGCCAGCGCGTTTTTCTTTCTTTATTAACACGTTTTGAAGGCACCTAGTCATTCGCACCGGAATCATTACAATAGTTCTCACTTTCTGTATATAAGTTTTCTACTCTGATATTTATATACCGTCATAATGTTTTGTAGCTCACTTCACTCATTATGAAGCGTTACCGAGCAGTGTTCACACTGTGATATTTTAGATGTGAACCATCTTATGGCGAAGCTTATTCCGGTGGTGGTGGTGGTGTGCCGGCGTAACCACCCTTACTGCGCATGCGCAAACCTTTCAAAAAAAATAAAATAAAAAAAAACCTCCTCTCCCCTCTCTCTCCTCTAGGCATCCCTCCCCGCGGCAACCACACCCTCACTGCGCATGCGCCTCCCTCCTCTCTCCCCTCCTACATTCCCCCCCTCTCTCTCCTCTAAACATCCCTGCCCGCGGCGTCCGTACTACCACTGCGCATGCGCGTCCCCCTCTCTCTCTCCTCTCCTACGCTCCCCCCTCTCTCCTCTAGGCATCCCCTGCCCGCGGCGTCCACACTCCCACTGCGCATGCGCGTCCCCCCCTCTCTCTCTCCTCCCTCTCTCGCCTTGCGACGCCGACGCAGGCAGCATCTGCTAGCGAGTTTCTTGGTTGAAAAAACCGACTGCTCGCGCTGCACAACCGTTCACTGGCCACCCCGTATATATGGCAATGGATCTTGACCTCCAAGGTGGTGCCGGTGGGAGATTTCTCCTGTGCGTTGTTGAACAATAAAAATTCGCAGCGTGCGCGTTAACTAAAAGCGGACTGCGGGTCTCTGTGTCCAGTCGGAGTCTTCTGTCTCTCATTGCCCATTAGCAGCGATTGGCATGCTCCAGTAGGAAACACCGCTCTATCACTGCGTGCTTTGCGCCTCCCCAGTTTTCTGTCCTGCGCAACGCTGCGATGAGCACCAGCGTCAACGCCACCGCCAATGTAAGCGTTAGCGCCCGCTGCTTCACATCTACACATGGTTCCCTTTAGCGGGAGATGGTGTAATTTTTTCATTTCGGCACAGTGAGGCTAACGTGCTACGACAATAATATGGTCTTTAGAGCACTAAACTAGACACTATTAAGTTTCCATAGCTTCAGAAATGAAATTGGCCATTATCGTTGCAGGAATAAGTTTCAGGTGTGATATGTTCTGGGTGGTGTGAGATTGGAGAGCGAGTTGCTCAGGTGGTATATAATTTATGTTTCGCCACACCTGGGAACTGCAATCGCTCTTTTGCAATCATGATTCATCCGTTTTTCAGTATCGCACTACAATTGCAGTCGAGAAACGAATGCTTCTAGTCAGTAAATTATAACTCTAAGAAAGGAATGGGCAAGCGCATCAAAGTCATACTTTCTGGCAAGGTCATGCGAATGGAACTGCAAGTTTTCTGTGACATGGTGAAAACGAATTGTGTGGTGTTGATGTTGCAATGTTAGCACATGCTTTTCTACATGTTGCGAGTTGTTCAAGGTTCGTGATGGACTTGTCATCATAACGTGTGACAAAGTTGAGTTTTGAAATTTTTGTGCGTTTATGTTAATTAACGCCTAACCATGTGACCACGATGCATCGTGTTTAATCTTGCCACACCACACAGCCTTGTATTTTTTATTGTTTTGTATGTGCATTCATTACGCTTTGCTTGCTTGCCTCCTCTGCGTATTCATGCTTGCACGGAAGTTTCATTCCCATTATGTCCTAGGTGTTTTTATTTATTTAGTTTTTTCTCACTTCGTGCGATAGTGGTTACGGACACCGGCGGCTGCGGACAATACGGCGCACAAACGGTACTTGTTGTGATCTCGTAACAGCTTTCGCTGTAAAAATAATGACGTCGGGATTATGGCAAGTATATCAAGTAGTTAGTAGTTCACATTACGAATACTTACCACGCAGATACTGCCAGGCTGCAGCTGTGCGGCTAGCCCCTTACAAAAATGACTATTGAGTTGTTGTTGACATTCCGGTCACTATTCATTGAATCAACCGGTTTTCAACGACTTGGCAAGATGTCTTGACGTTGCTCAATATATACTCAATGGTTTTTGTCTGTTGATTACATCAACGAAAAAGTCATTGACGAAAAAAATGTGGACTTATCGTTGCGCCTTTATTGAGTTGCAGTGTATGTATGAGCGCGCGCTTTGTCAAGCCTGTAAAGTATCGAAACCTTTTATGGATGAAACCACCACAAATAAGCAGCGCATATCCCAATAGAACGCATATTACAAACGTCCTGTGCATATGCGTTCTTCTATCGCTTGCATACTAGCTATATACGTTTGGCAACGTGATTTCTCCAGCCTGTCTGTTTAATTAGCTCTAACCGAACGACTCACCACATGACTATTCAGGCGGCAACAATGCTATAGCTGACTTCTTGCTGCAGTAAAGCAAACAACGCAGTAAAAAGTGTAACGTCCATGTACACAGCCGTGGGCAGCTACTGCACTGCCGCTGAATACACAAAGAAAGCTTCATTAATTAATTGCTGGTGTTGTATGCGCCAAAACCCCAATATTATTGTGAGGCACTACGCTGTGGAGGGTTCCGGAAAGTTCAAACACCTGGGGCTTTTTTAACGTGCACCTGAATCGAACGGAATCAGCCTCCAGCATTTGTGCCTACTTCAAAAAAAAAAATGGGGGACCACATTACGCGATATCCCCCCCCCCACACACGCGCACGCACGCACGCGCGCACACACACACACACACACGCACGCACACACACACACACACACACACACACACACACACACACTCACACACACACACACACACACACACACACACACACACACACACACACACACACACACACACACACACACACACACACACACACACACACACGCACGCACGCACAGACACAGTGGAGAGAGACTTACTGTGCCGCAATGCCAAATTGCAAACGACCCACGGCTCTTCTCTTTACTTGCATCTACCTCAAATTTTCGCTCAGGGCCAGCGCTGGTCTTTCGCTCAACATTGAAGTCGACGCCGCCATCGACACCGGGATTTCTGCATAACGATCTCTTAACGAACCCCCGTTAAAATGCTACTGCCGCGGCCGGGATGGAACCCGCGATAGATATTCGGCAACAGCCCAGAACTGCAAGCACTGCTCGACTATGGTGGCCCCAAAGGAACAGTGTTTGGAGAATATAACGTCCATATGCAGTTTTTTAAGGTAGGCATCATTCATGTACCGCCGCGGACGCGCACAACACGATGAGATTACATAAAGGTATCTCCCAACGGATCGCTGGGCCTCGGCGCAGAATGCGACGCCTGCCTGCACGCGGTGTCTATAAGACCGTGTATCTCAAGCCTCACCGCAACGAGATATCAGATGAACGTGATGTACCGGCGACTATCTTCCCTTTACATTTTGTTTTATTACTACTCCTGCTGTTGGCGAACGAACGCCACCCGCGCCATGCGCTCCTTGCAGAAAGCGCGGCTACGCCGCAACATGTTGCGACTTGATACCCTGCGCGCCATGTCATATTGCGACGAAGAAAGTAGCGCGCAAGAGGATAAATTTGTGAGGTGTTGGATTGCGTCAGCAGTCATAATCATGAAGTGTTCAAAGGTCTTTAACCAGTAAGCTTTACGGAACTAATAACAGCGATAACAGCCTAACTACCTAACGGGCTTCGCAGCGGCGTTGACAACGACAGCGCGGATGGATATCCGCCCTACCGTCTGTGTCAGTTGAGCGCATTGAATTCCGACGTGCCGGTTGCGTGTGGCGCGCTCGCCGCCTCTCGGTTTATATCGTGGAGTGTAAATGCCGTGATTCATGGAAGGTATGAACGCACTTGTGAAGAAGCTACTTCGTGGCATGTTCAGCAGTTTTGGATCTCCATGCAAGTACGTTTGTCTGCGAGTGGCGGCTGCGCGGACTGTGAGGCTTAGTTCCGTAATCGTTCCGACAGAGAAATGGACGTCTCAGCTTGCGTGCGTGACTCTCGCAGTAACATTTCTGCTTAGCTGCGGGAATGGACGCGATCACCTTGATGTGCTTTTACCACCCCTGGAATATGCGGATTAAGAAACTACGGGCTCCATCGTTCAAGGTCAGTTCGTTTTCTTTACCTGTACACCCTTTTATATTCGAAATTCATGAAGAAAAACGCGTGTTTTGTTGCTACATCGGCTGCATGCGCGACATGTTTCAGAAGTACTTGACTGCGTTAGTGTTGTGCCGTCGTGATTGAACTGTCCTAATATAAATGTAGCTTTTCATTTCTGTTCAGTTTCGAACATACTGACTTATTGGCGCGCTTATTTGAGCTTGTTTCAAGGTATGCATTAACGCTTACATTCGAGCGCATGCACTACTTTTTTGCGTCTTCAAAACTGCTTGTGCCTCGTAATTAGGCACACGCTATTACGACAGGTGTCGTGTTCTTTGTTTTGTCTCCAGCAAGTTTGCGCGTAAGAAAGTGGTTGTACCAGCACAGTTGTGTCTTTCTGCAGAGTGCTATTTCCGATAGCTGGATGCGCTAGTCTAGTAATGTTTCGAATATGTGAGGGCGAGTGTTGAATCGTGTTAAGGAGCGAGGAGTTATGCGTCTTTTTTTATGTGCTATGATGTTACTTTACCTAGTGTGTGTCGACGCGCGCCTTCAAAGCTGTGGCTTAGCGTTTCCCTTCTATGTTAATATCCGCGCTCTGTAAAGCTTGCATCTCTCGAGAGGGGCAGGAAAAAAAACGTGTACTCGCGTGTCGCTTCAGCCTGGTCATTTGTAGCATGTTCGCCCTTCTGCAGCCGTATGATGTGATGGAGTTTTCGCCTTTTCACACCGACTTCTTGGTAGTAATTTGTCACAATTTCCTTTTTTTTCATATTTTTTGCAAGAGGGACTCACCCTTTACACGTTGAAAGAAACGCTACACCAATTAAGTTATGGTTTTCTTCTCTGATGATGTGGTTTTTGCAGTTTTTCGCTTTAATAAAGGTACATGTCCGCACATTTGCGTTTTTATTTTGTTGGGCCTTTTGAAAGAAAACGAAAGGTCACAGAACTTATGAAAAAGTTGACTTCTCCGAGTGACTGTGTATGAGTAACTCAATTTGCTTTTGTGCCCGTGTCCATATTTTAGTTTTCGCTAAGTTTACTGTGTTTCCAGGTTTTCTCGTGTTTTGGCAGAATTGAAGCGTTATAGCTGGCGATAAAGAGTCTGCTATAACACGCGAACTGTGCAGGCCTACTGTAGCTCTTTATGCAAGCATACGTTGTACATCACAGTGCGCATGTACAGACAGCTGTGCGCTCATATAAAACCCACGTAAGCGCACCCAGCAGCTCTTATTCATGTTCTGTGAAAGACCTTTTGGACAATGCCTACTGAGGCCAGTGCCTCACTGCATGTGCCTCAGTACGCATTGTTCGTATTGCGGTAGCATATTGCACTTGTATATGAACAAAAATTCAGCAACTATTAAAACGTACAGTACGTGTACTTTCAATAAATACATAATCGAATTTCAATGCTGCTTCAATTGTAAGTCAATAATTATTCATTAGAGCTGTCAATGAAAGAAATCAATGCCCCATGTACTTTCAATAACAAGTCGACAACCATTCAACTACTTTTATGTCAATAAAATTTTGGTAAAAGATCGGTGGCCAATATTCTATACGTGTCAACAATAAGCTCAATGACTTTTCAATGTACCGACAACGACTATTCAGTACAGTATGTCAACATTGAGCAATGGCGTTTCAATTATTTTTCAACAAGATTTTTTGTAAGGGAGGCAAGCAGCCAGTGGATTATGTGTCCACACCCATGAGTCGTGGCACGATTCAGGGAACCGCGCGTCCACGACAAGGATGCGAAGTTCTGCGTTGCACACCTGTAAAGAGGAGCAATACAAAATATCGCTGCAGATATGCTCGAAAGCACTTTTTGTCATGCATATACGGAAACAGTACGTACTCTTATGTTAATACGAGGAGCTACACTACTTCAGTCATAGGCGTGCACAAGGTTTTAAGTTGGGGGGGGGGGGCAATACCCTTCCGACACCCCTCCTGTGCGCACGGCTATTTTTTCCACTAAATGATCGATAAATGAAAACCTGGGTCATGCTGTTAGGCAGGAACACCCATACACGCCAAAGCCAGCCCATGCAATGGTTGCAAGTACTGCCGTGTTCAAAATGCTTCCATTCTATCTTCCCTTTCGTGTATCGATTTCTGCTACGACTGTTGCCCATATTCCTTAATACCTCCACAATGAACAAATCCATTGTGCATGCACGCCAGAACGAAAACGCAATTTAGAAACGGCTCACGGACAGAAACGCATGGCACGCACCATTACCGCGGACATGTCAGACTTCCGCGAGAGGGCTACATTGCTAGTTATTCCATCTTGGGCATCAAAGCGAACAATCGTTGCGATGGGCGAGTAAGAATGGCGACTACAGACTAGACCTGTGCGCCGGTCAAAAAATTGCCGGCGGCGACGCGTCAACGGCACGGGGTTCATTGGATCGGCGGTGGCGTGGCGCGGGTAGGGGGGCGGGGTGTGTTCACCCAAGAGTTGGTGGGGAGAGAAATTTGTCCCTTCAATTTTCAAAAAAAAAAACACATCTGTTTCCCCCTAAAGAACGAAGCAGTGTATGCCAAAGTCATAGGCGTGCGCACTAGGGGACAGGGGGGTGCGCCCCCCCCCCCCCCACTTTTATGTGACGTCTGCCCCATAGTTTAACTTAACAGAGGGGGGCTGCGATGAACTTCGCCCCCCACCTACCCCTGAATGGGAACCCTGCACACACGTATGGCGATAGCAGCATGTCGCAATGTTATAACGAACTATGGCTAGCAGCTGTTTTTTATCCGATCTCGCGAAAATGGAAAACGCTGGTGTATGGGAATACGGCCGCTCCCGGGAAGAAAACGGTTTCATGCAGTTTGTCGTATCAGTGGTCACCATAGCTCGGCACACTCACTCATGAGTGCACTCAACTCACACTCACTCACACTCATTTGAACGTGGTGAGTTGAGTATGAGTGAGTACTCATGCGTGTGAGTGGACGTGAGTGTGAACGTGAGTGAGAACTCATGAGTGTGAGTGGTCGTGAGTGTGAACGTGAGTGAGTACTCATGAGTGTGAGTGGACGTGAGTGTGAACGTGAGTGAGTGCGAAGGCCGAAAAAATTGTGGTGAGTGAGTTTGAGTGAGTACTCCCTTAAAGTGCCGACCTATGGTGGTCACTGTACGAAGCGCTGAGACCGCAGCGCGTACAAGGGTAGAGAGGCCGTGTGCTGATGCTTGTCGACATAGCGCGCGCGACCGTGCCCTTAATGATCAAAGTTCACAGTTGCTGCTCGAGCCACGCAGCCCCTCTACCTCGGCGCCCATTGATACCTTCGTTCAGCGCAATACGGACAAGGCACTTCTTTTCTGGTTGAGGAGTAAGACGCCAGGCCTCGCACGTAGAGTGATGTTATCGCTGGCGCCCTCCGTGCGACGGAGATGGGCAGCTTGTTTCATCTGTGCTTCGGTCGTATTCATCGCTAGCGCTCGCGAGGTTTTACTCGCGGTTACAGAATACGATGCGTGTTCCAAAGTTATCGATTTGGACTTTATAGGGAACATGACGGTGATGACGAATACGTGCAAAGAGTGTCCATATAATTACTATCGCAATAAAAAATATACAAAAACCGTGGAAGCGGGCTGGTCTTTTTTCTGGAGAGCTGCAACGTCTTCGCTGTAAACCGTTTGTTCGTTGGAAGGATCAAATAGCCGGCGCCTCTTCCGTTGGTTTCGATCTCGTCTTCACTACAGTTCTCACAGGTGATATCTCCTGGACACTTATTTCTTCATAAAGCACGTGTAAAATGTCAGCACTTAACGTTGAGCCTATCAGGATTTCGAGCTTTGCGGCCACACTGCTATTTCCGCTTACGCAATTGGAAACTCACAAAATGAAGCGAAATCAGTTTATCGCGCATGCTAATTATGAGAGGTGAGGAAGGAAGGGTGGGCGAGTGCATGGCAAAGCAGTGTAGGGAACAATTTACAACTGATATTTCTCGTATATGGACCGCCGAGAGTATCTGCCCTAAGCATATCACGTGAATCACCGCTGTGGCGTCGCGAAGAGCGCCGAAAAAGCGATAAACGCCAAGTGAAAATAACTCGCTCGATTTTTTATTATCAGAGGCTCTATTGGGGCCCTCAAAAATACCGGGTGTGCAAACAAGGACACAAGATAGTATGCAAGACACCGCAAACGCCGCTAACTAAAAAAATCGTACAGCGGCGAAAAAAGACGGTAGTCAAAAAAAAAAAAAAAAAAGACGAAGAATTAAAGCAGCTTCGCACTAATGGTGCCAAAATTGACAGAAGTGCAGAGCTGGCAGCCTTCTTTGTTTCTCTTCAATTTGGTGTTCCTTTCATCTCCTCTCTCTTTTCCTGTGTTTTTGTTGTTTCAGTTTCTTCTCCCTTTGTTTGATTTCTGCAACTCCAGCGAGCGGGAACCGACGGAGCGACCGCACGATTGAAGCGAGACTTCCTCGACCGAACGCATGCGCCTATATGAAATGTGGGAGGGAGAGGAGGGAGTGGGTTTACAGGCGGCAGCGCGGGGGGGGAGGAGAGGAGAGAAGGCGACCGAACACCTGCGTAGACGCCCGCGTAAAGAAGGAGAGTGCGTGGCCGCAGCGCGGGGAGGGAGGAGAGAAGGCGACCGAACACCTGCGTAAAGGAGGAGACTGGGAGAGAGAGTAGGCGCACGCGCAGTAAGGGTGGTGAGGACGCACACCGGATTCAGCTCGGCTCTAAGATGCTTACGGCGGCGCGCCGCAATTATAGCGCGGCGGTGGCGGCGGCGTGGTCACTCTCGGGACTGCAGCGGCGGCGGGGGGCGCGGCGTGGCGGCACACCGCTCTACTACAGAATAAGTAAAACATTCCAACGGTACTTACGAGCATCACGTTTAGGGCGTAGTATCCCCTCCTCGACATGAACCTCGCCGTGTCGGCCAAGTTGAGTTCCCCTGGCTTGCGAATGGCGACCAACGTACCGTCGACGCACGCCAGCATGCCTGGGATGTCGCCGCGTCGCGCAAACGCCGCATTTGCCTCATCCTTGGCAGACGGTGTCAAGGAGAAGTCCACCAACTTTTTCCGGGCAGACACGGTAATGATGGCCTCGCGACCAAAGCTTCCATGGAAGCTTCCTGTGGCGAAGAATCGCAGCACGCACAACACCTTGCTCTCTGCGGAAAGGCCACTGGCTCGCTGGCATCCAATTTTAGGAGCAAGTTTGTCGCACAAGCTACGCACTGTTAGTTTGGACAGGCGTCAATACTGCCGGGACTCTTCTGTCGAATCTTCGAATGCATCATCTACCTCGGGGCGTCGTCTCTGCGCAGGCGACGCGAAAATGCATGGCAATGAAAGGGAATGCCATTTTCTCCAACTGTTGGTAGCGCCGATTTGGATTGAACTGGATACGAAAGCGGCTGACTGTCCTGAGCGCTTACGTTCCGATCCAAGTCCAGCCGTCTGATAGGCAATATAATCCATGTTGATCAGTTTCGGACGGTCTCGGCATTCGTTCTTTTGCATTCGTCCGAAAGCGGCCGATAAGAAATGATTGGCAGCAACATCACGCCACGGCTCACATGACACTCAACGTCACGGCGTTCGTCACGGCTCACATTGGCCAATCACGTGCGTCTCAAAATAACGGCACACCCCCGTGCTTATTTGGAATGATTACAAGACTGCACAACAATTGCCAACTCTCCACGGGGAAAAAAGAATATTAATAAAAACGAACAAAATATCTGAATGATACGATGTTCAAAGGATGTATGACATGGGTAGTATGACTGGTGAAAGAAATAGGTCTGGCTATTCGGACAGATTTTTGCACAACGTTATATAACATGATAAGCCGATCGCATATACATCGGTGTTCTAAGTGATTCAGCGGTAAAATTCGGTAATGCTCTGCCGGGGGAAGTTTCGGTCGTAGCGATTAAAAATGAATCTGATTGCTTCCCGCTGGACGGACTCAAGTTTATCTTTGTTGTTCGCGAGATGAGGTGACCACACAACTGATCCATATTCAAGAAGAGGTCTGACCAGTGGGTTATAGGTATGAGCTTCCATTCTTACGTGGCGCTTTTTAACGTTCTTCATAAGTAACCAAATTTTTTAAACGATTTTGCAGAAATGAGGTAAATGTGGTTGTGCCACTTTAAGTGGCACAAACACATTGTGGCACAAAAACAATATATGTTGAACCAAATGACATTCCTCCCAAACGGAATTGTAATCGCGGCTGAATTCCCGTAGAGAAAACTTCGTTATGAATGTGAAAGTACACCACCAAGCATTACCTTCGTGCACAAAAGACGTTGGGGTGTCTCTGTCTCAGCAAATACCTTGGACTGGCGTGTAGTCTTATTTTATTTATTTATGTATTTATTTACTTAGTTAATCATTTATTTACTTCTTCATTTATCGTATACTGCGGACCCGTAGTCCAAGCAGCTGGGGAAGGCAAAATGACACATACAGTCAATAATCTGCAAAATAAAAATTGAGAAACAAAATCAATATTATTACAAAAGTGCGATTAATACGTTTCGCCAGACAATACAAAACAAAACAATAATAATAGAGATTACGATGTCAATTCGATTATGCAATTACATTCGGTTACAATATGAGGAAGAAAAGGAATACTAAAATGTTCCTTCTCGGAAACTAAGGTGTTAATGCATCTGGCCAACGGTGAAGCGTGCTTCGGCTTAACAGCTGCGATAGATACAAAAATGGGTATAGAGATAAAATGCTACTGTAAAGCAGTTGAAGGAATTGCGGTCTGTGCTTCTCTAGTATCTGCAATGGTTCCATAAAGATAATTTACATAAGTTCTGTAGGGAAATTGGGTGTTGGAAACTTGTCAAAAACTTATGATTTCCTTTTACTGTGCTCCCCCAAGGCTATTGATATTAGTTTTAGAGTACGTATCCTAAACTATGCACGTGGGTTTCAATTTTGTTATAATTAAGGTGTTATAGCATAGCCTTTTTACATTGTAGTGTATGCGCAGTGCATGGTTTTACGTTCTTTTTGTTAATACTTTAATTCGGGTACTATATATCGAGGTGACAATAAACAGAGGTAAAAATATTACAGTGTGTTTGCGTCCGCCTCGGTGGATCAGTGGCTACGGTGCTCGGCTGCTGACCGGAGGTCGCGGGTTCGATCCCGGCCGCGGCGGTCGCATCTCGATGGAGGCGAAATGGTAGAGGCGCGTGTACTGTGCGATGTCAGTGCGCATTAAAGAACACCAGATCGTCAAAATTTCCGGAGCCCTCCACTACGGCGTCTCTCATAATCATATCGTGGTTTTGGGACGTATAACCCCACATATTATTAACAATGTGTTCGCCTTATATGCAACTATGTGCCCTGCAATTAATCGCGTTGCATATTGCACTGGCGCACATCGTAGTCGGCAGCCGACGACTACGCCACAAAAGCTGGATGTTGTGGTCTCATGACAGCTGTAAAACACTGCATGTTACCAGACTGACTAACACTATACTTTTAACCAAAATCTGCTGCCTGCAATCACCCAAAGTAAACTGTGAAGAATAGCTTGGCATATTCCGTCCATGGGGTCGCGGACGACGTACGGAGAGCGTGAATGTGTAGTGCGTGATCACATAATGCGTCGTTCCTTGCGGAATGTATAAACGAACCTCGTGTGGATTAGCTACACTCTAAGCCGCAAAAAAGCGAAATGGGAGTAAGTGCTGCATTTCGTCCCCGAAACGAGCAGTTAGTCCAAGGGGAGATTAACTGCAAGACGAGGGTGCCGTGTGGAAAATGAGGGAGGAACTGTTAGACCATAGGGAGCAACCTTTACTCCTAAGGAACTTTTCGGCGCAATGGAGGCCTCGAACGAATGGTCAGCATGCGCGTAAGCAAATAGTCCGCAAAATAAATCAATGGTTGATAGTTTATTTATGACAAATACGGCAACTACGTCATGACTAAGGTAATATCGTTTATATGGCATAATAATAAGCAAATGTAAGCAAATGTAAGAAAGCCTTCCACAAACAAATGTGCACGCGCCCAAGCAGTATCCAATGTGCGGCGTGGTGTTCTCGTGTGTTCATTTCGTGGTTGCGATTGCTCTCACTTGTGGTGCACTGAATGTTAATCGTGCTGTGGTAAACGTGATCCGCTACCGGAATGAAGTGCTACGTCATCGATATGCTACGCGCCGACTTGGATATCGCCTGAGAGGATGAGTGTAAACAAAGCTGCGATCACTCCACGTGATTTTACCTGTGTGCTGTTGATATGTAACGGTCACCGCTTATTTACCATCCACGTTCTTCGCGAACAAAAGCACCCGTGGTTGACGACGTGAGTGTTGTTCCGCCTGCTATAGAATTACAAGCATGATGGCTGGGCCATCGAAACATGGTAATCTTGGGTGAGGGCTCTACATTAGCTGTAGCAAGTACAGCTGTTAAATTTTTTTTCAGCGCTGCACAAATAAGCGTTGTTTTTCCGAAATTTTCGCGGCTTTCGAAAAGAAAATTCACGTAAACTCCGCACAATGTCTTCTATTGCAGGTCAACAAGTTATTCGGGAAGATTGGTTGATAAAATTGCATGTTTAGCTAAACGAACGCATCGCCAACTTTGCTCATTTGTAGCGATGCTAGGAATCATAATTTTTCTCTCTGTCAAATAAAGAGCAAGCATTCTTGATAAATAAGTGGGCCCACAAACGTGTCGCTGTGAAAGCTTGAAACGTTAAACTCGAGAACGGGTTTCTTGAGCTTCACAACACATTTTGAACTGTTCGATTGCATTGTGACAGGTTCTATGAAAGAGCTGTTTTCGTCTAATTTTTAGGCATGCGGCATTTCTAACAGACGCCGTGTGACGTAACTACAAGTGCACGGACACTTCTGCCGGAAATAATGAATCATTCTGCATTTACTTTTTCAGGGATCCGATGAACGAGAGTGTTAAGCTCCTTTGAAACGTCTTCAACCTCCTGCAGCCACGAATACGCTCTCAGCAGCTGTCGATGGTGTTGTTGCACTTCTTGATGTCGGCTGGACAGCATCAATTCAGATAAAACAGTGCACTTTTCAATGTCTCTCCTAGAATGCACGAAAGCCATCCTATCTTTTCTATTCAACAAAGATGTTTAATTTATGTGTACGCACGATGCCGCAGAATTGACACGAGTCGTTCAAAAAACTTGGTTGTTTCTTTAGGCGTTTTCGGTTCGCTGACCTTAAACAGACATTTTCGCTGAACGATATAACCAACAGCGTTCTGTACATTGAGCAGCAAACAAGCTTGACCCAGCGACAGGAGCATATATGAGAACTTTTATATATACATACATTCATCAGCGCGCAAATTCGCTCGAAGCACGCCCGCAGAAAAACCAATTCAACGCAGTTTACATTTTTACGAACGTGAAAACCAAATGGTTGCTTGCGAAACACTGAAGGCTAAAGTCTAATATAATAAATATGGCCACATTGACGAAGATATCAGACTGCGCAGTGTGCAAGCCGTGCCTACATATGCAACCCCGGTAATTTTCACTGTGCTATGTACTGGGGCATGGTGTAGTGCTTAGCGTACGCGGCTGCTTATTCAATGGTCGCGAGTTCGAATCCTGTGCATTTGTTGTGAACTTTCTATACTCTACGTCTGAATATGTTTCTATGTATTGATTGTAATCTTATGTTGAGTTGCTGTAGCGCGTATCGTATTTCAGCTTCGCTAAAGGGTTCGTCTAGCTTCTCCTGCGGCCGACCTCCATATCAGAGATTTGTTTTTCCAGACTACAGCTTTACATTCAATTGGGAGGTATTTTTCGTGTGGCGTTTCGAGCAGAGCTTCGGGACCACAATTTTACTTGGCATACTTTTGCACTAACCGTTCAATTTGCAGCTAGTGCCGCCTCTGGTAGTTTTGTCGCTGTTCGCCATAAGGTGCTTAAGTAGCCCCCATTTGCTTCCTCTGCACATTTTGCCCTCCGCTTAGTCACGTGTGTTGTTCCATTGCTTTGCGCAGAGCTTTATCGCGTGAGATTCGATCTCTGCAGCAAACTGTAGCAAAAAAAAAGTTTGCTGCAGCGTTTTCTGAAGCAAACTACCAAGATGGCAGTCCATGGGCTGGATGGGGTCGTCCTCCTCGATTTTTTTTGGTGGCTTTGCTTACCGCCTTATGTAACTCCTTTGGGAGGCCTTCGTACGATATGTCCGTACTACCCATCTCTTCCCTTCTTTTACGAACTAGTCTCAGTCTGTGATGCTGAATTTTTTGGCGCTTTGGAACCGTTGGTCTGTCAGCGTTTCAGCTGTGAGGCGCGATTGTCGCGGCTGGGTCGACTACCATCTTTTCCACCCTAGGGAACTTTTGGTCGGCCTTTTCCGTGTAAGTCTTGAAGGTCTCCATGAAGAAGGCCAGTGTGTTTGCGAATATTTCGATCTTGTCGTTTAGCTTAGTTAGTGCACACTCGGTGTTTCTTGACGCGGCTTCTTTATGACTCGGGACCATCTCGACCTCCTCCGTCGTATCGCTGTCCTGTTCTACGGCTTTGCGTTTGTGTGTGTTGCGGATCATTTGTTGTATGCGTGGTGTTGTCGGTGTAGGTGACCTGGACCGGATAATGGACCTTTTTCATAAGTGTAAAGCTTATTTTCCTGATTAGCAGTTTGGCGGCTAGCCACTTAGTCCAAACACTGCATTTAGGTGTGGTTTCCTTGCGCATTGTTTCACGTGCAACAAGGAGCTCATATCCAAATGAAGCATGAAAAGAGCAGCTATTAAAAGGGCGAATATGCAGTGCAGGGAAGCGCAGTAGCACATTATAAAAATGGTCAATTACGTGGCCGCCCTCTGTCCTTGCAAATGAGGCCAGGTGATCTTCAAGCTCCTTCTTGAGGGCCTTGTTTTCGTGTTCAATCGCTCGTATGCAGGAATCAAAAGCATGCTCTGGCTGTGCCTTACCTGTTGGCTTGCTGCTTGCGCTTCGTTACGTGCCTCTACCCCTGCTTACCCGGGAGCCGTTGATCGGCCGCTGCTGCTCGGTAGCCGCTGCTGGTCTCGTTCTCAATCAGGATCTGGCGCGCTCTCGAGCCGGCGCGCGGCTTTTTGATCCGGACCGCGTCGTGGGGCGCCTTCTGGATGGGTATCGCCCATTGGATTGAGAGCCACTCTCCCGCCCCTAGCACCTGTTCGCAGTCTCCCGCCCCGCCACCTGTTCGTGGCTGCGTTCCTTAAACGTCACGGATGCTGGTGCATCTTCAAGTTGTTGTGTTTGTTTCTCTTGTTTTCTGCGTCTTCTTCTCCTCCTCACCACGGAGGGAGTGTGGAAGCATCCTTTTGCATTTACGATCTCTGGTGGGTTGTCACAATTTCACAGCTTGCATTTAGGCTCGCAATGGTGCTCGGCGCCCCCTCCCCCAGTGTAGGATAGCAAACAGGGTACAACCTGCTTAACCTTCTTGCCTTTCCTTTGTTTCTCTCTCTCTCCCCCCTTAGCGTTTCTCCGCAGTAGTGGCATTTCGGGCTCGCTGCGTTTGCGTGTCGGCAAACATCGGCGCGATGTCCGACCCCTCCGCACGTTCTGAAAACGTGAATTGGCCTTTCGTGGAGCGAGCACGAACCATTGCGGTTTTGCATATCACTGTATTCGGAACGCGCAACCAGTCTAAGAGGATTGCGACTACTGTGGTATTTTTTTAATGCGTCATGCCTCGATGGCTGTGGGATTCTTGTCGCTCACAATCAGGCGTTTCAGCGTTGCGTCGTCGAAGGAAAGGTCAGCGTTCTTGATTTCGCCCGTGCACGCGATATCGGGCGCTTTCAAGTATACGGCGACTTCGAACGAGCATTGAAATAGCAATATGATGCCACCAGCTACGCGGTTTGACCAGTCTTCGCAACTTTTAGTGAGTGAAACTCGCCTCGTTTCAACGCCGCTGTTTTAAAGACGCCTAATTCCTCCGCCCTCACACGGCTACTACATCTGGAGTAATAGTTGATAATCAACTGTAAAAAATTTTAGCGACTCCGACGCAAATCTCTACCCGGCGCCAGAGTTCCCGTTGATGCCTCCCACACTTTTCTCCTTGTGCGAGGGCTCGTCGCGCACGTTTTCACCAGCTGCGATAACTCTGGGGATCAATGCATTTGCCGCAATGACAAAGGTGAGCAAATGCATTTATTGAAGGCCTCAAGCGTAGGGCTGTCCAGTATAAAACAGCGCTAAAAGACGGGACGAAGAAAGGACACAAACCACGGCGCTGACTAACAACCAAATGTGTTTTATTCAACCAGTCCGCATATATATGCTCCACCACAATCGCAAGAACAACAGAAAGAAATCGATGATCAGCCTGCGCAGAGGCAACAAAAATACTCAATTGGACAGAAATGTTATCTCCTTCGGAAGGAGGGAAATCGACGGTAGGCTAACACATGCCTCGCCGCCGTTATAAATGTGATAAGCTTCAGAGATGAGGCGCGCGCGTTCATCATAGTACTTTGACAGAAAAATTGAATCTTTAAAAGATGGCTCACAACCGCAATCATTACAATGAAGAGACAGTTGACTATCTCTAGCTTGTTTTCGGACCTTATTCGTGTGCTCGCGCATGCGGTCATTAGCGCACCGGCCCGTTTGACCAACATAGTAACGCCCGCAAGAAAGTGGAATCTTATACACCACAGCATCGCAACATTCAACAAACTTTTGCCGGTGCTTCTTACTACACCTTTCCGTCTTGGTCTCTCGATTTACTTGCTGACACAAGCTACCAAGTTTATTTCTAGCAGAAAACAACAACCTGACGCCTGCCCTGCTGACCACTTTCTTAAGATTATGTGCCACCTTGTGCACATAAGGTATGACCGCTATTGATTGCTGCGGGTGTGTCGCCGATTGAACAGCTGTTGAGCCCTTGTTCTTAAAGCCAGATACGAGGCCTTCTGCGATGCTGGTCAGAAGCGGGCGTTACTATGCGGGCGTTACTATGTTGGTCAAACGGGCCGGTGCGCTAATGACCGCATGCGCGAGCACGCGAATAAGGTCCGAAAACAAGCGAGAGATAGTCAACTGTCTCTTCATTGTAATGATTGCGGTTGTGAGCCATCTTTTAAAGATTCAATTTTTCTGTCAAAGTACTATGATGAACGCGCGCGCCTCATCTCTGAAGCTTATCACATTTATAACGGCGGCGAGGCATGTGTTAGCCTACCGTCGATTTCCCTCCTTCCGAAGGAGATAACATTTCTGTCCCAATTGAGTATTTTTGTTGCCTCTGCGCAGGCTGATCATCGATTTCTTTCCGTTGTTCTTGCGATTGTGGTGGAGCATATATATGCGGACTGGTTGAATAAAACACATTTGGTTGTTAGTCAGCGCCGTGGTTTGTGTCCTTTCTTCGTCCCGTCTTTTTAGCGCTGTTTTATACTGGAAATCATGAACCAACCAGCCCATATGCGTACCCTATTGTAGGGCTGTCATCTCGTTGACTTTGAGAGTGTAAACTAACCAGAAAGTAAAGTTATTAGCATTAGAATTGCAATTATGTGGTGGGAATATATTTTCCTACAGGGCTTCCAAGGTGCTAGACCCCGGGGTTCGATTTTCTCTTTCTCTAGATGGAAACGCGTGTCACTATTGAAGAGAGCTTGAATTTGTACTGTTCTTTTCCTGATGATGTGAACAATTTGTGATACAGCGAGAAACACGATGACGTGGACCAACCATTGTCCATAATAACTCGATCGAATGGCGATGCAACAACGACCGTATACGACTGCAATGACAGGTGTTATCTCCTCTAACAACTTCTGAACGAACACAGTGGAAGATAAAGTGGAGCCATGCACGTGCCCCGACCGTCTTCAAAGGTGACATAAAAAACATCCGGTATACTATATGAAATGCGCTTTCACCTGTAGGGCCGCTGCATTTTCCTCGAGGAACAGCAACCTTCGAACGCTGTTCAAACGCTGCCGGCACTGCTCAAGTGAACAGAATCGCAAGTAGGTCGAGGATTGTTTGCTCCTGCGTGTCATTTTCACCTTTGCACCACGCCGTGCCTTAAGAAATTCAACCATATGTAGGGTTCAACCAAAATTCCGTAGGGAAGTGTAATCCCACCGTAATAATTTTTTATTTTGCTTGATATTATACAAATTCTGGCAATGCATTATGTTCCTTGGATAATAAACGGTGTTTCCAAAGAATCCTGAATTCCTATTTACACTAGATGTCCAGAATGAATAGAAATAAAGAGAAAAAAACACAGGCAACGCTGGAAAAGACAACAAGAAAGAAAGAGAGAACCGAAGAGAAATAAGGCTGCCAGCTCCACCCCCTCTATCAGGATTTCCAGCGCTAGCGCGGAGCTGTATGATTTATTTTATTCATTGATTTATTTATCGCATACTGGGGAGACATCGTCCAAGCAGGGAGGGCCAAATGACACAGTCAATACGTTTTGCAAAAACAGCTAAAAAACAAAAACAAGATTATTACAGAAGTAGTATATAATATTTGGCAAAATAGTGAAAATCAACGGAATAATAATACATAGTAAATTGTCCCTTCCATTACAAAATTCCATTTGGTTATAGTACGAAAAAGGGAAAGAACACCTAAATGTTCCTTTTCGTAAACGCAAGGTGTTAATGTAACTGGCCAACGACGACGTGCGCTTCAGGTTTAATAGCTGCGACAGATACAGGCATGGATATAGAGATAAAATGTTAGTGTATAGAAGTTCAAGAAATCTACTCAGTGGTTAAATAAGGTTGATTTACATAGGTTCGGGGGAAATCGGGTTTTATAAACTTGATAAATTACTCCGATTGCTTTTTGCTGCACCCTCTCACGGCTGTTGATATTAAATTTATAGTACGTATCCCAAACTGTGCATGCAGATCCCAGTTTTTCTAATTAAGGAGTTATATCATAGCAATTTTACATCGTAAGGAGCTTTCTTAAGTTTGTGCCGCAAAGCGCAGAACTTTCTTAAGATGGTCTCCTCGCAGCGCAAGTTTCGCACTTGTTGAATCGCACTTTGCGTCTTTGATGTCGCATCTATGCGCAGGACACTATTTATTTTATACATATGGTTCTTTTTTTACCTAACAACACGTTAAACGATGAAATGATCATCAAACACTCTCTGTGAGTAGCCTAAAATTTTAAAGCGATAATGTTGCTCCGTCCTGATATTTAGAAAGCATTTGAAATGAAGCTATGGGAAAGCGTTTGTCTAAGTATCGTACAGTTGGCTGTAGCTAGAGGCTATACTGCCCACACATGTCATGAAGACGCTAAATCACAGAACAAGACGCTCGGCAGCAGCAATAGTTACCCGGAATATCTATGCACTAGGTGTGTTCGATTAGTGAGTATTAGGCTGGGATTTCAATGAGAATCGAATAGAAATAACATCAAATCCGATCCGAATACGAATCGAACAATGTTCGACCTAGCTTTCAAATAGTAAGACAGCCACTTTCATAGAATCCTTAATAAGGGTTAACGTAACAATTTCGGAAACAGCTAAAGAATCCTCATGTTATTCAAAACAAACATTCACAAGCTTTAACAAACAAACTTTAGGATCACGTTTAAGCAACAGAAAGGTACCCTATTTATGTCAACAGAGGCAAGCTCGTATACAACAGCAATTAGATCCTCAGAAAAATATGATACCTGTAAGGTTAAAACAAATTCAATGCTCATAGCAACAATAAGAAGCTAGGATTGCAGCAGATGAGTGCTGAAAAGTTCACAGCACAAAAAACAGCGACACCTGGATTTTCAGGTGTCGATGTAGTTCTGAGTTTCATGGATGAAATTTCAGAACTACTTGACTTCGAGCTGAATCGTAAACAGCGGTTGTGGATGAATCGCCCACTTTTTGCCTTCCGTGCCTGTCTCCGTATTCATCATGAAAACGCACTGCTTTCAGCGTGCGTGTCTCATGAAGGTACATTTAAATGATCCCATTCGTCGAAACGGGAACGCTTCTTATATTTTCAGGTGAAGCTTCCATTTGGCTGACCAGTGTTTTTGGCGTCGTCCGCGGGAACCGAAAAAATTCGCAGATCCCAGCATTGTGGGTATCGATGTAATGCGAAGCAGCGAGAAAAGAGGAAATCATGGTGTACATGACATGCATGTCATGATTGGCATGTTAGGGCCTCTCATTTATGTTCTTTATACAGTGAAATCGTGCAATATCAATTTTCGGGTATATTCAAGCTCGTGAACCGGCTGCAAACGTGCAATGAGCGTGGCAATCAAGTGATACTGCACACGACATGAATTTCATGATTTTCATATTACCACCTGCGACTTATGTTCGTCATATATTCACGTCGCGCGCAGTGCCAATTTTGATGTATATCAAGCTAGCGAAACGGCCGTGAGCACGCCAAGAGCGTGGCATGAAAGTCATGCTGTACATGACATGAATGTCATGATTTTCATACAAACACTTGTCATATATGTTCATCATGCAATAAGCGTCGCGCAAAACAATTTTGGTTGTGTACCTATCTAGTGAAACGGCCGCGAACGGACCATGACTGTAGAGTGCAAGTCATGCTGTACATGACATGAATCTCATGATTTTTATGTTACCACGTGTCATTTATGTTCCTCATACAGTTCCCGTTACGCAATACCAAAGTTTGGTGTATATCAAGGCTAGCGAAACGGCCGTGAGCTCACCATGAACGTGGCAAGCAAGTCGTGCTGTTAACGACATGAACATCACGATTTTGATATTACGACTTGTCAATTATTCATTATACAGTCACGTCACGCAAACCCAATTTTGGTGTGTATCAAGCTAGCGAAACAGCCACGAACGCACCATGACTGTAGCATGCAAGTCATACTGTACATGACATGATTATCATGATTTTGATATCACCAGCCTTCCATGTATGTTCCTGGTACAGTCACGTCGCACAATGCCCAATTTGGTGTATATCAAGCTGGTCAGCTGGCCGCGAGCGCTCCATGAGCGTGGCATGCAAGTCATGCTCTACATGAGAGGAATCTCATGATTTCCATATCACCTACCTGTCATTTATGTTCGTCATACAGTCAGATTAGCAATACCAAATTTGGTCTATATCAAGCTAGTGAGCTCGCTGCTTGCGCGCAATCAGCGCGGCATGCAAGTCATGCTGTACAAGACATGCATATTATCATTTTGATATGTTCGCCTGTCATTTATTTTGGTCATACTGAAGTGTCTCAGGCACACTGATTTTGGTATATACCAAGCTAACGAAAGGGGCCTCAAGAGCACCAAGGCCATCGTATGTAAACCATGCCGTTCATGACAAATATATCATAATTTTCATGATATGACTAGTCATTTATTTTCGTAGTACAGTCATGTCATACAGTCAGCTTACATGGTTCTAATAATTATAACGTGGCGTAGCACGAGTTCAGAATTACTGTTTGTCGCATCATTCAAGATAAGACACCGCACGTCGGGTCCTTCGAGATGTGGGTCAGTAGCACGCAGAGCATCGTCATCTTGCTAGTCGATTGCATCCTCAGGCTTTCGTGTATATCGTGCCAACGTAACTGCCGCTTGTACAGGGATGGCTGTGGTTCAGCCATGTGCTATTGCAAAAAGAACTCATCGCCATAGTGATACCCCAACAAGTAGCGCTACGCTTAAAGGTAGCCTCACCAAAAAGAAGAGTGTTTTGCTCAAGTTCTTTTCCAGTTGTACAAATTTTCTGTCAAAGCCTGAAAACTAACCACAGAAAGTCTACTGTACTTCAAAAATGCTCTCGCGTTGATTAGGAAAACAGATTTTGTTACCTTGATGCTATCTGTTCACACTTGTTACAAATCCCCAAGCGTAAAGGTCATGTTGTTTACATCTACGAATGTTCTGTAAACACGGAATGAGTGTATATATGTTCAATACCGACGATCATTCGTCATCTAATGTTTTGAAAGCATTCGTGGCTCTCGCGCTCGTATATTCTTCTTTAAACTTGTGTTTGAACATAGCCGTATGAAAACGTGAAAAACAGCTCTAGTCTGACGCGCTTTACAACGAAAACACGTAATGCTGCTTGATCGATACTTCTGATCACAATAGAATGACGTTGTGCTAATCGTAGATTATCGTTTCAATTTTCTGTATTTATCTCTAGATGTGGAAAACGGAACATCGGTGGGTAAGGCAACAGCATCGAACAGAAGGTCATAATAGACCGCAGTTCGTGGTAACAAAGGCTGCTTGCGATGTTTGCAGAATGTTAACAAAATGATATGCATACTCGGGAACTGCCGCACATGTGTTTTTGTGACAGTGCTTTCGATAACAAATGGATGTCTGTTATCTTATTTGATATCTTAAGTTTGAGCGGCGGAAAATTACGCGGCAACTGGGGGTCCTTGATCTGTTCAGCCGTTCAGAGGGCATCTTACAATATTTAATTGACCCGTAAAGACAACCTGGTATTTTCTCTCAATACTGTAGGGGGGCCTACAGCGCACTAAAATGATTCCCCACAATTTCTAAAAACAGAATCTGATAGGGTTGAGTGCAACGTATAGGAATGTCGGCATGGAATAACCCCATTATTATTATTAATATTGTTATTAATAATAATGTCGATTGCTGGCGGGGGCAAGTTATCTTTTCGTCCAGTTTACTTTATTCACATTTACATTACAATTACTTCTAATAACATCCCCTATACAGTTCGTGGCACCATCGTCTGTTAGTTCTCATTGCTATTCTGTCTGAGAAAGAAAACGATCCCTTAAATTTACACTTCTTTCATTCAATCATAGCGAGGGTCTCGTTCTGGCAGACTTGACGCTCAGATGGTATTCGAGAGATTATTGGTCGGCTGCCAACAGGCAAAAAAACAAGCAAAAAGGGTGTAACAGACTCGCCAACATGCAAAAAAAAGTGTTCCACACTAGCCGTAATGGCAACAGGCGGCGGTGACTGACGCTCCCAAGTTTGAATGCACTATATATACCCTATAAAATGGACGGAGGGATGACCGCTCTTGTAGCTCAGAGGTAGAGCGTTGGACGCGTTATTGGAAGGTCGCAGGTTCGGTCCCTGCCGGTGGCAAGTTAAATTTTCGGCCACTTTTCTTTGTTCACATATACATTACAATTGCTTCTAATGACATCCCGTTTACTTTCCTCGGAATCATCTTGTCTGTTATTTCTCATTAATTATTATTATTATTATTGCCATAAGTTCTGCGCATTTGCACAATCTAAACTATACGCTTGAGCAATGAATAGGTAATATGAACTATTGAAATGTATAACTTGCAATGTCCGTCGGTTTAGTTTCATGAGTTGGGTATAATACACAACAGGAGCCGCTCGGACAATTTCGCTACTTTTGTCGTGACCATAAGGTGGTTTGCGCATGAATGTAAGACCACACTAAATGCTAGAGAGTAGCGTGTATTAGGGTGACAGACAGAAGTGAAATTTACCAAGTTGCAGTTTCTGCATTGAAATAAAGCAGAAAGACTTCCTATTAGCGCGCAGTGGAGGGAAGTTATTTCTGATAAAGTGTGTACATGGGAATTACAGAGTTTATCTTATTTGCAGACTCCCGCGGCGAAAACAGTCTGGAAATTACGCGAACGGCGCTCCTTGATGTCTCGCCACGAGACTTCAAATAGCGATGTGGTGATGTTGCGAGGCCACAGGTCCTGTGCCTATATTATTGAGCTCAAAAAATGTTCTGCAGTAACAGCGACATTCTATATTGCTGGAGCATTTCTCACGCGGATACAATTATTGCATCCAGGTGGGAATTGGACAAGCTGTATGTAGTAGTCTTCCATGAGCCACTGCATAGCATTAAAGGGCGGACGTGACTTTTGAACAAACGTCAGTAGATGGCGCTCCACTGGGAATAGGTAAGCTTTTTGATTCCGAAATTTTAACTTCTTACAATACGAAGACATGCCCTTATCCCTCCCCCCCTCTTTTACAGTAAAAACAGTGATGTGATCACTAAAGCAACCGTTTTTGGCACTCTATTTGTCCACCGCCGCCGCCGCCACCACCAGTGTCCGCAAGCGATATCGCACGAAATGAAAAAGAAATACGAAATGAGCAAAAAAATGTCCGTGGTAGAAAGCGATCCGAACCCGGGTTCTATGCGAAGCATCCTAGTATTGTACCGCCGAGCCATGCCGATGTTTCAAACTCCTTTGCCAAGACACAATATGCAAATTTGATGTGGGTGATGGAACCGCGTTAACATTGTAATATAGCGTTCCAAAAGGGTAAACTAACTACCGGACGTCACACGAATTTAAATTGCGTTACGAGTGGGTTGTTTAATCTTTCCAACCCATTACACAAGGTGAAACCCCATCTTCAGAATAAAACTGCGCAGCAGGGACGAGAAACAAAGAAAGAATTGACGAACACGAGCGCAGTGCTCGTGTTCGTCAATTCTTTCTTTGTTTCTCGTCCTGCTGCGCAGTTTTTTTCTGAAGATGTTACCGAACCAACTCGCCCAACTTTCAACCCTGGTTAAACCCCAATTCTTCATTGTCATCTGCAGCAGCATCAACAAACTCCACATGATGCCTTACAGGTGTGTAGCGGGTACAACGCTTCTCTGTAGAATGAAGAATATTGCCATAATGGACGTTTCCCTGACTTGTAAAAATGGCGTACTGCACGTGTTGGTTTCGCATATTTGATGTGTGACAACGGGCAGAGGAAGAGTACACACACACAGAGCGCCACTTCCAACAATGTGTATTTCGAAAATAGCACAATATGTATACACACCACGCGTTGTCACAGGTCCTCAATGCGCAGTCGCATTCAAGACGCGCAACTCTTTGGGTGGTAATGAAATGGAAACCACACTAACGCACTTATGGCCTGCTTCGATGATTTTCTTGGCCTCTATGATTGATCTCAAATATTTATCGTGGCTTCTGGCAACAAACGAGCAGGCACTAAGGTAAAGACTACATTGACAATCACGGGCAATGAATCGCTAGGTGGCCTACTCTGCCAATTCTAATGATGTTATTATGCTGTCTTAGCCTATCATTCAGGCATTGCTTGGTTTGGCCTACGTATTTTCTGCCACACGACAAAGGGATCTCGCAGACCACACCCGTCTGTCAGTTGACGTACCTGTTGTTGTGGTTTACAATGCAGGCCGGAGCTCTTCTGAGACAAGGGTTGGTCATCCTGCAGAGTCTGGCAAGTTTTAACGGGGCAGATTAGACCACCTTTACTTGAGCATGCCTGCGATCTTTTTCAAATTATGGGACACGTAGTGTACATACGAAATCACGGCTAGCTTAACATTTTCTTGGGGCGGCTCCTCGTTTAAGTGGCAGTTTCGCGACTTCCTCAGCATCTTCTCCATCACAGACACCAGAATGTACTGTGGGTAGCCTGATTTGCATGTAGCACGGTGCATGCACAGCGGCGACGTCGAAATTTGCTCTCCGTTACGCAGAACGGCAGCGACGCATCCACGCAAGATAACCGCGCCAACGCAGCAGCATGAGCCCGTTAAAAAGAAATAAGGTCGACCGCACACTGGAGAGGTACGCTGAGCCGACTAAACTCGGCACTCGGCATCAGCACACGGCATGCTCTCTCCTCGCGATATCACTGACGCCGCCAGGTCTGGCGCGAGAACTGCGCTCGCAAAACGCACAATGCTGCGCACTCGCCCGCAAGGCTTCCCCGGTTTGTCTTTCCAGCTACCTCCTGTCGCACCGCAAAAGCAAGGGACAGGAGGGAGGGTGGAGGCAGTCGCCATACGTCAAGACTGAACGTCGCCGGTGCCGTAAAGGCTCCGTACAGGTTACTGGCGCGTTTCCTTCATTTATGCTCGCCCATTTGCAATATGAGTTTTACGGTTATTTGTAGATACATCGGGCGTTGTAAAAACGAACATCGAAAAAACGAACATTTAACGAACCATTGTGCGAGCTCGTATGCCACGCGCTCTGCTTTCTTCCGCGGTCTCCACGGCCGCCGGAATCCTCAGTTGGTGCGCCCTCTCGCGGTCGCCGGGCGCGCGGTGCATTACATTTTTTTTTTTATGCTGGGAAGCGCGGCGATTGGGACGGCCGGAGAGAAACCCGCCGACACGCTATCTCGGAGGCCATGACCGGAGCGTGGTCTCCGCACTTAGCTCCCACAACATTTCAGGAGTCAGGAGCTAACCTCGGAGGCCACGAGCGATTTGACTCTGTGATGACGGAGTTACGTGCTTTGTCTTTCGCGTTGTGCTAGCGTGTGCAGCTTCCATATGCACCAATGGTGTTTCTCCGCCTTCTACTGATACGAGTGCGAGAGCACCGACTACTAGAACTCCTGCATTAAAGGGCCAGTCAACAGGCTCCGACTTTTTTTTTTACACCCCCCGAAGAAGCTCGCTAATTCGTACTCGTAGACCGCGGCGATCACGTTTTTCGAATATTACAGCGCTGCGCGCCGCGCAGACCCTCCATTTCGAAAAACAATTCCCGCGCTTCTTCCCTACGCCTCACGAATCCTCCTTGTACGCGCAGTGACGCAAAGTCACCGATCGGCGACTTGACGTGGCACTGAGCACGTCGATTGGTCCTTTGCCCTACGAAACGGCGCCTTGGCCCTGCGGTGATGCAGTTTTGACCACTCAGTACGCATTATCATTTTCCTGCGCTGCCCTCTCCCGTTTTGTAGAGCCCGAGACTACCGGGAGAAGCGGTATTGCCAGAACAAAAGCCTCCGGGATAAAGAGGCGTCTCGCTATTTTACCGCAAGTGGAAGGGTGCTCTTCGCATCGCGCTTCCTCCCCGCGCCACTATGACATGCGCTCATGTGGGGGGGGGAAGCCCTGCTCGGTCGTTGGCTGCGCGTCGATTACGTGTCATTGACGTCGTGTCACGTTGCCGAAGTAGGTGGAGTCACGACGACGGGCTACGCCCCCCCCCCCCTCCCTACGGCAGAGAAGGGTGGCGAGGCCGCGCGAAAATTTCAAACCAGCTGAAACGGATGTTCTAACCCCCTGTAACTTCCTTATTATAGCACCTATTCGCAAAATTCTTGCGGTAGCATGTTCACATAATAAAAGGGCACATATTTCTCTTTATAACAATTTTTAAACCTCGGGGTTGGTTTCTTTGAGACAACGGCTTCGACGGGCGAATGTCGCGTAAGTGAGTTTGGTGGAGCGAGGGAAACGCCAGGGGGGGGAGCAGGAAGCCTTCGCGCGTTCACGGCTCAAGCTGAAAACTCTGCCTCTCGCGTTTCCGAAGCTCAGCGCATCGTGACCCAAGTGGCTGCCATACACACACCGAAGCAGGACCGAAATGATCATACCTTAGCTGAAGCGGCCCGCCCGCTGGACGCTGCTCGCAACGCGACTCCGCATTCGAGGCACATCCACACAGGATGGTTGCCGACCCGTAATTAATGCACATTTCGCTGCAGCGAACCGTGAGTTCACAAAAAGATTTAGTGAAAACCTGTTTGGTTCGCTTGCAAGGTTGAGAACGCCTGTGGTTCATGTGTGAGTTGCACAATGCTCCGGTGCTTGCAATACAGTTCCTCAGGAAAATGTATCCCGGTCGCGAGTAGTCAACATGGGTGCGTCAACGTCTAAGGGTGTTGTAGCCACTAGACACCAATAAATATTCATTCAGAGTATATTCAAGGCAATATACGATTGTCTTAGGAGAGGCAGCAAAAGGTCCGAAAGGTGCCTGACGTCACCCAGACAGCAGCTGCAGCAGTGCGATCTGTCATTCACAATGTAGATGATTGCAAAAACACATGTATGGTACAATAGAAGAATAACAAAGGAAACTACTCTTCTCACTTTGAGAGGAAAAAGGAACAGGAAAGCCAAAAGCAAGAAAACATATGTACACATGTGGCAGTATCTGTTTAAAAACATTGTACGATATACGTTATATATCAAGGTGCAATGAAAATCCAACTACTTCTCCGAAGACACATGTCACTTTCGTGTGTTATACCGATTCCTATATCAGATGGATCAACCACATATGTTTTTACATCGGGAGTGTTTTAGTGAAAAGGCGAGCAAAATTCAAACGCGACCGCAAGTTTTGCATGCATAGAAAATTGAGTTTGCCGAACAAAAAACTACAGCTTCTCATTTGAACATTTTCCACTCCCAGATCCGTGAAAAACGTCTTAACCAGTGTTTTAGTTAATTAGCTAGCATACGCGTGGGAAAAATAACGTTGGCTGCTTCACAGAGATCAACATAATACTGCAACAATTAAGCATGTGTGGCGACTATGTGCTTAACATCCTTGGCTTGTGGTAACTGACACAGTTGTAAAGCCAGAATTGTTAGGCTGAAAAGAAAACAGTGGCGTTTAGACCATGCTAGGTTACTAGGTAAGGTGTCGGGCTGGTGTGCTGGTGTACTATCGGCGTCAAATGGAAGCCGAACAGCGGCAAGCATTCGAAATGGTATAGTGCACGCATTCCAGTTATCACCACGGATAGGCGCTCATATGAGCAGTTCTGTCTAACCGGTTGCGCGCGTCAGTCAATGGTGATGACTGAAGAGTGCGCACATTGTCATCGCGAATTCATGCCACTGCTCGGGTTTCATTTGACGCCGATTGTACGTGGATGAAACAATCGAGCAACGCGGCCGCACTTCAACGCCGATATAGGTGCACATAGAAGAACAGCTGGTGTTTGAAGTTTTCCTCCACTACCACATGACTCACAAATAGATCACTCTCTAGGCACGTAAAGTGTGTGATAAGTATTGAACGGTGTTCTTGCAAGCATGCCTTATAGAAAACTCTGCATGGTTACATTTTGTGTGGAGTGCTTTATTTTGAGGAGCGCCAGCTTAAATGATGAAACCTATATGCTAACGCGCAGCTACTGCTGGATAACAACGTGCCACACAATCACGATGTGTACGAAATGAGTTGCAGTTACGTCTCTGTCCGTATGGTATGCACGTGCGCTGACGTGGACTGTAGGTGAACCAGGTCCAAGTCCTTGGGCCAAGGTGTAGAAAAGGAGGGCATAGGCAAGCTGCAAATAAAAAATCCTCGATATAAGCAATATTAGTCAATATATTTTGAAGGAAAGCAATCGTGCCAAATTCTTGCACCTTGTAAGACTGGTATCAGGCTTTGATTCATAAGAAGACTGTTTCATGGAATATGTATTTGATGGAATATAGATCCGGCGAATGTCATTGACACGGCCGGCTGATAAAGCCAAATGCAATGATTGTTGTCTTTATGCGCAAAATATTGTTATTAATGGGTTATTGTCGATATAAGAAAGTGAGCTGCACGTTAATACATTTAATATAGTTTTTCGTCAACCTCATGGGCCGTCAGCTTGGATTACCCGGTGTACTTATGAATATTAGGGGTCACGTTATGAATGTTTCTGTATCAACAGAAATATTTCTTTTACATTTATACACAGTGCTTATACATACATTTAGAAGTTTCGAATTTTTTTTAAATAACTACGTTGTGGAGTGTGATCTTGTTAATGTTTTGTTGAGTAACGTTTTATAAATTTTGTAGAATATCCTGATAATTGGCACTGTGAAATATACGAGAAAAAAAATACGAAGCTTATTTTTAGCAATTGCCAACTCTCTGGTTCAACTTTCGGTATCAAATCGGTAACACCAGGGAAACGCAGGTGAAACAGTGCTGAACATTGTGGGGTCTGATATCGAGCGGGGATGTTGACCCTGTCGAGATGGTGTGTAGCAAAAGTCGTGGCCCGAATAAAGGAGGAGATTTTCTCACGGCAGGCCGTGTTGAAGTCAGCAGAGGCCCCAAGACACGACAGGCGAGATCGGTCAAAGTGCTGTTGGGGTAGTCGCTTGAACTGCTTACGTGTCTTTGACACACAAAATCCCCTTACAACATACAAAACAAAGCTCTTGCTCCCTACAAAAAGAACATCAGTAAAAAAAGTCAAGGCAGTTTATGAAACTAGGGAAGAGGATGCTTAACAGGCATTATGGAAATGCTTGTACTAGCATCTATTCGGGTTATGCGTTCTTATATGCCTGCAAGAAAAGGAAATTAACCTGCTAGTTTTCAACATAGGCCGGACAAGTTAAGAGCCTCGTCATACACAATTGGAATGCTAGGTAGCTGTGTCGTGGTAGGCTAAAATTTGGAAGTTCGGAAAAGAATATGTTACAGAGGAGCGTATTCTTACTCCTGTGTATCGTGAGCTAAAAATGTACATCTGAGATAGAGTTGAATTGTGATATAACAGTTTAGGATGGAATCGCGAGTCAACAAAATGAATCGCATAACGTCGTCAAGCACTGCATTAAAAAATCCTAACAGGGCCGCTGTGATTCTTCGCAGGAGCGGTGCAGCACTTTGCAAGGTCGGCGACGTGACAAAATGCCTTGACGTCTCTATTTCTAGTTTGGCTGACGACATTTGGATGTGGCGAGATGCACTGTCGCCTGTGTACTGAGATCTCAAGGCAGGTTAGAGCCTCAGGCTTTAAAAAAAGAATATTAAAGACAGTTTCACGCCACTGCAACCTGAGTAAACAGCGAAGCTGGCAAGCAAGCGCCAACATTTTTCGAACGCAGATTGAGTTGATTCGTTTGCCTTCTGTCTTCTTTCTTTCACGTTTCATTCTCTCCTCATGTTTCTCTATTTTACCCTCTCTCGAAGGCCGTAATTCGGAATGGTTGGTTGTTTATAATTACAAGAAAGCGCTATGACAAGTGACGAACTTACACGAAGGAACAGCACTCGTTTGTCTATATGTGTGCGTCAGTTGTTTTTGGTCTCTTTATTTACGTCATGACCTGTCTTCTCCCTCACCCTGACTTATTTTTTGCACCTCTTGCTGTGTTGTGCTATACATAGTTGTATTATTGTTTACCTTCTCATCTTCTGCTTTCCGTCATCCTTACCCTAACATCAGTACTTTCTTCTCTCATTTTTGCTTTCTTGTCTCTTTCTATATTGCCATCTCTCCTCATTTCCCTCCTCCTAAGAGTCACATCGCTACCCTTCATCAACTATTTGTCTTTATCCAGGCTATGCTATACTCTTCATGGTTATGGTGTTGTTTACCCTTTCATTGCCTTCTTTACCTCATTTTCACCCTAATATCAGTACTTCTCAACCTCGCATGTTTTTACATCCGCTTGCAAAACTCTATTTACAAGACTATTCTATATGTTACCGTCTTCATTCCTCATTTTCTTCTTCCTATCCCTCACATCACTCCCCTCACCATCACTTCACTTTTGCACCCCTTGCTGTGCTAAATTCTAAAGGCAATGCTAAACGTTAAATGCTATGCTATGCTGGGTACTACTTTACAAATGCCCGCTTTGCTGGTAATGGAAACCGGCGGAACAAAAACCCTAAGCGTCTCCGCTTTTAAAATGACTTTGTAGCCCACCATGAGGACGTAACTCGGAAAATTATTCTGATTTCCACGCGCGACAAATTTTGACTGCCAGAAAAACGAGCCTAACAAGCGCATTACCTGAAGACGATCCACCAGCGTTCGTTGCAAGAGTTCCTGCCGTTGACTGCATGGCTATAAAAACTAGCTCCTCCCAGGCCAACCGCATGCCTCAATTTCTACCGAACATTCTGCTCATCAACTCTTGAATATATATCGATGTTTTCTCATCCTGTACTTATATTTTAATCACTTGTAGCTAGACGTTATATTTCTTTTCCTACTTGTAACTCTTCAATACTAGGTGTAGGTGTGGAGATTTTCTTCCCTATCGCTGTCATTCTCCCATTTCCCAGTGTGTAGATATCTATCCATCCGTGCAATATTTCAGTTTACGCACCTCCCTATTCTGGTAATTTATTGGGTCAGCTTCAGTAAGCAACCGTCAGCATGTTCGTTATGACCCGCTGAATATTTGGCATCGATGAAGAACTGCTGACAAAACGTGTGGCTGCTATTCAAGGTGGATTAAATTGTATTACAAGTTTCCATGAGGAGCTCCAAATTCTGGGCAAATTCTCTTGAAGATCAAGTCATAAATACTACTCTCGATAGGTTACTTTATTTGTGAACAACGATCTCCTATATTATCATTCGCCTGGTGTTTGAGCTAACAGAGTGAATCCATTTTACATCTAGGCTGGCACCACCTGAAAAGAGCGTGTTCCCCACACAAACCAAGGGAAAACCGTGGCTTCATCTGTGCCGGATATGCGTTAGGAGAGTTTCCACTCCAGCATTTGTTTATCCTCTACTGAACCAGCGGAGAAGAGCTATAAAAGCTACAACGCAAGTTCAGCAAATAACGCATCCCATCCAAGCGAGTTGCAAGAGAACTCAATGTACTCAATGAGGAGGACTTCAAGCGTTACTCACAAGCAGCATAACCTACGGGACTTCAGATGTTCACATGGATTGCGGCCAGCGTGAAAAGGTGAACATCATAACCA
>JALIZH010011920.1:0-39569 GCA_030522465.1 Rhipicephalus appendiculatus
TCCCCGTACTCTCACCCCTCGTACCTACATACATACATACTGTAAGGAGGGGGTCCGGCGCGTCTCGTTACGGTAGCTGGCTCCCGCCGTCGTCCACATAGCCGATGTTTTCCAGTGAGGAGGACGCGTTCTTACAAGAAGGAACGTAGGTTTATTTACATGATGGAAGGATGAGTGAACGAGTTCAACTCAAGGAATGAACTCTGTACAAATGTCTGCCTCTTTTATGGCCCCTCGTCTGCCAACACTGGGGTCCTAAAAAGGCAGTGACAGCAGCTCCCGCGAATCAGCTGTCTGGTCGTCTCAGCGTTCCGCCCACAAGCACGGCAGAAATTGGGCCGCTCGTTGAGGATGAGCATGGCCGAGGTGTCCAATGGGGTGCGCAAGCGCACCACACAATAAACTTGTGTCCGGCCCACGCCTCGCAGACTCGATTCTGTAACGCAAGGCGAGGAGGTTGAGTCCGAAGGAGCATGGGGGGAAAAGTAATGACCCCGGAGGGGAAGATGGCCGCTGACCGGGACACCTGCAGATGCCAAGGCAGCGGTCAGGTGAAGGATCCATGAGAGCGTCAACAGCGGCGTCGTCCCAAGCTGTGCCACCCCGCTCCAGGAAGGTGTGTTCGTGATCCCTCTGTCTGGTTCCTAATAACCCGACCACAGCGAGCTGCCTTGCCCACCTGACACGGGTGCACAACACGGGCTGGACAATGCGAGGCTCCGTGCCTCCGACCAAACGCGGATACTGGGGGGAGAAAGCAGTCTGGCAGGCAGGTTCACGCACAATGGCGTCTGGCTCGAAGAACTCCAGGGCCAAACGTAATACATACATACATACATACATACATACATACATACATACATACATACATACATACATACATACATACATACATACATACATACATACATACATACATACATACATACATACATACATACATACATACATACATACATACATACATACATACATACATACATACATACATACATACATACATACATACATACATACATACATACATACATACATACGTACATACGTACATACATACATACATCACGTGAAGACGCAGAACATAATATGCTGTAACAAGTTTGTTCTGCCTCGACGCAGCCACGTCTTACAGGCAAAGCACGCTTTACAGGCAGGATAAGAGGCAAGCTACAGTTCATCGCACTTGCACGCAGGCATTTTAACGCGATAGCGTTTAAGAGCCCCTTTCGCAGAAATTCCGGCATCGGCGTCGGCGTCGGTGTCGGCGTCGTTGGTTGTGAGTGAAAAATCATCATCTTGGCCGAGACCGAAAAATCGAGGAAGATGCAAATAAAACAAGTATTAAAAATTTCCGGGTCTGAGTGAGGATCGAACCCAGGCCGTCTGCGTGGCAAGCTGGTGTTTTACTACACAGCCACGCGTCTGCTTGGAAATACAGCAAAAATAAGTTCCTCTGCTTGGTAATTCACTGAAAATAACTTTCATGCTTTACAAACAAACGCGTCCCGTATACAGGCGCCACAATACAACATGTAATATCGCAGTATTATTGCGTGGTACAAGCGTACATTGCCATCGGGCGTCAGAACATGTGAACATCACTACGACACCGTGGTTTAAAGCCAGCCACCCATTACATAACGCACACACGTTGCTGCGCGTATTCCCCTTAAGACCCCGTAGGGGGCGCATAGCAAGTTCGAAAACATTTCACGCACATAATTGCTCGTGGTTTAAAGCATGCTGCCCATTACACAGTATGCACTAAGTGATTGAAATAAGCACTAGGGAGAGGATATCGCTATCGCGTTCAACTTTTAAAGGCGAAGCTTAAGGGTCCCGCAATTTTTGCCATTTAATCTCCAAATGCACTCCTGGGCATCAAACCGGAGGCGTTATGCTCAATAATAAAATTAAACTTCACTGTATAACGGCGTATGTTTTATGCCCAGTTCGCACAGAGATTTTTTAAAGATTATCATGTTATATTACATATTAGTCTTTGCTAGCTCAGCTCACTCGTTTCAGAAATACAAAAATGAAGGATTTTGAACTAATATGACGTTAGAAAGTCCGATTTCTTTTTTTTTCTTTTTTTATAACTGAAGAGCCTGCATCGCATTTTTCTCATTCCGTACGTACGTCGATACATTTTAATTAGAAAAATCTTGACCTTTACTGTGAGTATTTGGTGCTCTATCTGTCGTAGTCTCGCCTCAGAAGAATTAAACTTTGTTCGTTTCCGCAGCACTTCGTTACTTTAGAATCCTCATGAGAAACAAAGTTCGTTTCAATTAACTTATATGACTTGAAGTCGCAGGGCTTACAACAGTGAAGAAGGCAAATTAGAAACCAAAATTTAAGACACCGCCGGTTGAGTAAAAATGAAAAAAGCGAGCAGCTCATTTTACGTCAGGCAAGAATTTCTGTTCATTGTAATAAAGGCAGCTGTTTTTACAAGTGTTCCTTTTTGCGAGTGTACTCTTCGAATTTCAGAACCATGCGTAGAATCTTTTTGTACGTTCTCCTAGAGCTTTCCCGGCGCCCTATTTTGCATCTAATTAGGACAAATTAATAACGGGGACTAGAAAGGCAGACATTTTTCTACCGAGACCCCCCGTCTTTTGACAAAGAGTTCGCATTCGTTCATTTCGAAGCACAAACGGGGATTCATTCCAGGGTACTTAAACATTTTACTTACTGTTAATTAATTTGTCGTCGCTACTTGCCACCCCGCCACTCTCTTATGCTGTCGCTTGGTTTCATGCGGACAACTGGTCTTAGAGACGGGCTTTTAGCATTGTCGTTGGTCGTATTCTTGCCTTATTCTTCGTGCTCTTCTTTTTGTAACGACAGCCCAGCCTATCACGACGTGACAGTACCTTGCTGGCCCGTCTGGGGCTTGGAGTGGCGTTCACAAATGCCTATTCATTTCTGATTGGAATGTGTCATGTGAAGTGTGTGGGTGCAGCGAAACAGTCGCGCACTTTCTCTGTGACTGCACCCGCTTCAACTGCGAAAGAGCAAGCCTCTGAGCCGCACTGGGCCAGCTGGACAACCGCCCCTCAGAGAGAACAGAATCCTGGGGCCCTGGCCTACCCGGTCTGCAACACGAGCCGCTCTGAAGGCGTTGATGCGGTTTCTGCAAGCAACCGGACAGAACGACCAACTGTGACTGTCCGCGAACAATGTTGTTGCGTAGTACTCGCACAGTGCTCCAGCCACTACTTTTTTCTTTTTTGCCTACTCTCACAAACTCTTCTTCCTCTCTTTTATTCTTTTAACCCCCTTTTCCGCTTCTCAAGTACAGGGTAGCAAAGCGGAGTCTTCCTCTGGTTAACCTCTCTGTCTTTCCTTTATCCTTCTCTCTCTTGTAACAACACTTTTCTGTCACCTTTTATTTCACCTCGCCTGCACAGGGTAGCCAGCCGGGCTGATAACTGGCTAACCTCCCCGCCCTTCCGTTTTTGACATCCTCCTCCCCTTCTGTGTAGCTGTGGTTGTTGGGTGCCATTGAGTAGCTGATGACTACTGGCGACACCATGGGTGTATGAATGCTGCTGAGGTCCACTTACACGACTTTTATCTTTATCGAGCGGTCATGTCACTTATTAAAATTTCACTAACCATCGTGTAGACGTTTCTACGTGAGTTAAACAATATCATCTAACTATGTGCGTTGTTGCAAAACATGAGCGATTTATAGCACCATTTGCACTCTCCAATGGGATGCCGGTATGCCGTTCCGGTTCAGTACTGTTGTAGATGCGAAGTTTTTTGAAGATATAATTACCCAAGTTTAATTGTGTTCGCGTACCTTCAATTTTGGCTAGCCTTCATTTTGGCTCCATCGAGCGGGCAACCCTCATGAACGGACCGAACTAGGAAAGCTATAGTATCCTCACCTTTTCTTAAAGTGAGCATTTGGCTCTAATATCTTTTATTACAGAAATATTAATTCGCTCAAGTATCGGGGTATTTATAAAAACATTTCTAATGTAGTAACTTCTGGGGTTTTACGAGCCAAAACCACTGTATGATTATAAAACACGCCGTAGTGGAGGGCTTTTCGATTGCCTGGGGTTCTCTAGCGTGCACCTAAATTTATAGTCGGCAACAACCTAAGAACAAATACAAGCTTCGCCCGAAGAAATTTGGCGCGCTTACCAATCATCCGCGTTAGAGAGTCGTGGTAGGTTGTTTCGATTCTAACCATAGATAGTATTTTGCTGCTGATGTTAAAACTACATACTGAGATCTAAAAGTTCGTTGTCCCTAATAAAATATTTAGTTTGGCTGGGCAATGGTTTCGGAATTTCTGCTGAAATCGGGTGGGAAGTTCAACTTCTCGAACGAAAACCAGTGACGTAAGCACGTGTTTGCATCAGAAAATTATTGTCTTAACCCATCAGGGACCGGTTTCTTTTTTTTAAGAGTTTTGCGAAAGCAGATACAGATTTTTATTGTATATACATATGTATAGATCGCACTGAAAGTTTCATCTGGAACGAGCTCTTAGTTTACCAAATATGGCCCGTGACCATGGTCACGCTCGGCCCTTAGGCTATAGCAAAAATCACAAAGTGGCGAATTTTGTTTCAGGCTTTGACTCATCGCGAAAAAAAAAATCAGGGATTTGTTGGGCACTTATTTTAAATGACGTGAAGCACGCAATGCACATGCCGACGTCGCATTTATGGCATTGTGTTGTCACCGTGCTGTTGCAGTTGGCTCTCGCGCATCTGCGCCTTTTGCCGTTAGGCACAGCTTCAACGAAGTGGACTGTTTGGTCATTCAAAATGTGGACCACAATGCGCACTGTCAACAAGCGTCGACGTTCTTCGACGGCCAGTTCCTGTTGGCTTGTTATCCCATCTTGTCAGGTAGCTTTGGGGGATTTGCGTCCGGAATTCAAGTTCAGTGACGTTAGATCATGTGTTGCGCGTAAGGACCGCACGTTGCTTATGGCTACGTCGCAAAGTGAATATTCCCCACCACCAATTCCTGCGGCGAATTGAAATCCAGTTGGCATGTACGTTCGCATTCATTTGGTCAGTGCCTCCCGGGAGACAGTTATATTGGGTAACGGCATTAGGGCGAGGCATTTGGATCGTCTGTGCGCTTGAAGATAACTTCGCGTCAGGGCTTTTATCTCCTACACCTAAGGAAATATTTCGTGATTCATCGCTTCGTTCTTCATGCTCTGCTTCATCTTCATCACAGTCGCGTCCACCGATGCGACGGCCATCAGCAAGCACCGTTCTAGCACCTGCTCTAAACTGCCTACTAGTTAGGTTGTCTACGACTTAGGAGCACAGAACGCAAGGTGGTCGAAATTTCCGGAGCCCTCCACTATGGCGTCCCTCATAATCATGTCGTGGCTTTGGGATGCTAAATCCCAACAGTTTTTATATAATATACTTAGGTTGTCTATGAGACTACCAGAATCCTTATTTGCGAAATCTTCGTCTGAGTCGGTGGTAGTCTTCGATAGCTGGATGTATAGATAGCCGACACATCTTTATCGTCTTCTTCGAGTATTCTGGCTACATAATTTAAAGTAAACCTGGACATTGAATGAATTGGCACGCGAGTGGAGTGGAATCACCCTACAAGGAGCGTAAAACGAAGGAACGAACATAACCAAAATACGGAGCCTCAAGGCCCAGCGTGACCATATGGTAACACGTAAAACAACACGCTTGTTCGTGAGCAAGACTTCGGTTAATCTACTTCAAATTTTCCCCGGAGATTGCATAGTGAAGGTACTCTACAGGGACATGTGCATCACGCAATTGCGAAAAAATAATACTACAAAGAAATCTGTTCACCCGAAGGACGTTGCATGCCGATGCGCCGTATTGTAGAACCACTATTTCGCGCCTGTTTTAGCAGCTCCCCTATAAACAAAGAAAACTTCTGCCGCATGGTGTCTGTAAGGAGCACCCTGAGCTATCACAATGCCTATTGCCATGATTTTGGCGGATTTTATTAAACCTGTATAAACTGAAAGGCTTCGTTGGGATTTGCGTGACCCTATGGTCACGCTGGTACCATATGGGTTTTAAATACGCGAAATGTGCTTGACGTCACGAGAGAAAAATTACCTACGATCACCATACTCCGAGTTCTGAGTGCAGCTTCGTGTTGGGGCAACGCCAACTGTGTTTGAAGTTTTGGCTATCCTCGGTTCGAGCAATGTAGCATTCTTAACATATCGCCACAGAAACTGCCAGCGCTCGAATACGACACACACTGTGCATTGCAGGCGTCGCGAACCAAGCGAAACGCCGACAGCCCCGTTACGACGAGCGAAGTCATCCGCATTGCGCGTGCCAGCCCTGCATGCGCACGAGCTCCGACCGAGGGGCCAGCGCGGGTGACGGAGTAAGAAAGCGAGGTTAGAGGCCAGTGACTTGTGATATCGACAGACTGCGCGTTCGCTCTCTTTCGTCCTCGTTTGCTCTATCGGTTACGCCGCCAACGCCAACGCCAACGGCAACGCCGCTCAACGCATGAATGGGCGTCTAAGAGCTGCGCTCCGAAATGCCATTAGTGGAGCATCTATGCAATTTCCCTTCGAGTGAGACAGAGACGGCTGCAGGCGGAGCTCCCATGTATTCTTACGCTGTAACCGACAAGAAGCACACGGGCCTCTAGCATTTCGCCTCCATCGAAAATCAACCACCGTGGCCGGGATCGAACCAGCGAGCTTCGATTCAGCAGCCGAGCACTGTAACCACTGTACCGTAGCGGTGGATTTATAACTTTTCTAATCGACATTAGGTACCGTTACAAGTACCTGGCTTCCTGAAGCGATCTTTCGTTCTAAACAGCTTTGCTCTCAGCCTACGCACGCCTCAAGTAGTTCCCGAATAAACAAACACCGGACGAGGCTGCCGCGGTGGTATACACTGGTTACGGGGCTCGGCTGCTCAACCGAAAGACGTGGGTTCGACCTTGGCATACCGCATATCGATCGGGGCGAAATACTGGAGGCCGGTGTACTTAGATATAGGCGCACGTTGAAGGTACGCAGGGGTCGATATTTCCGTAGCTTTGCACTGTGGCGTGCCTCATAATAATATGGTGGTTTTGGCGCGTAAAACACCAGAAATCGTTCCCGTTATTAAAGATGTCTGCAAGTTCATTTTGGTTCATTCATTACGACAAAGGGCACAACTCACGCCGACTTTCAGACCTCTTTCCTACACAACGACTCACACAGCAACTGTTGCTGTCCGTTTCGAACTTCGTATTCAACACTATATAGGTCCGTATCGTCGGACCTGAATTGTAGACATCAAGCTGATAAATTGGTAGCCAGGAACTCTCCTCCGGTTTTACTGAAGTGACCTCAGTCGATTAGTTATGCTTAAAACAGACTTGTTATGTTACGTATTAGCGGGATGTATTTTTTTTACGCTAAAGGTAAAAACGACAAGCATGAACCTCTTCTTTGCGTCTTGTAAACAAATATATGTTTTCGCGCTAAGACGAAATATTGCGGATTAACGACTACCGCAATCTGGCACTTTTCTAGATGAAATCATCAATCGATTAATGAGATGTCGATCAGTCAGCCATCCTACAATTGTATAAAATTCTAGGAGAGACAATAAAAACATAAAGGGAGCAGCATACGTTGCATTGAACGAAATGGACGGTGAACTTGGCACACACGAAAACATACCATGAATAAACTAACGACATTTCTCGCCGCGTCTAGATAAGGCGATAAGTCGCCAATGAGAGGTTGTAATTACAAATATGCCTGAAAGGTTGACGGGGAAATTAACTTTGTTCTGGTTATTGGTTAACACTAAGGTGCATAACTACCTCGGTGAATTTATGCACAGTAGTGCACAAATCAGGCTTCTCGCAACTCCATTATTTTTGTAGGGCTTCATGCAGCTCACATATTACGACAGAGACGGCGTGCGTAGCTTCGCAGAGGCCCTTGAAATACGCTTAAATGTTGCAACGCCGCCCTCGGTTCATTTACGAAAGAGAGTCACTGTGGCATGAGTGTAATAGAGCTATGGGTCACCGAACGCGCAGATCCTGTGCCTACAATAAAAAAAAGGAAGTCATTACAGCAAATCAGCCACGCTTGAATTATCCAGTATAGTAACGCTCGTCGCTTCCAAGATTACAAGGTAACTTTTTTGCGAGGCTTATATTTGTGTGCATGAGAGACGAGGTTCCATATTACTGCAGCGGGAATAAATGGGGTTACGAAATCGGCGCGCTATATAAAAAGGACGTCGCGGTAGTGTTGCGAAACTCTAGGTCTGCTAAGATTACGTTCACCCTTATCGCAGATGCCTTCTAACGTGCATTTAACCGAGAAATTAATGGCGAGATTTAGAGCATTTACGAGGCGCATGCTCAAAGGAGCCGTGATTCAGTGCTTGGACTTCGGGCTGTATAGCAGTGCGTGCACTGTAAGGCTTGTGTACGCTGCATGCGGCCGAAATCCGGGACGAAAAGTACACGTAAAGGATCCACATATTACATGCGAAGCATTTCTTAGCAAATCGCAGGCACTTTGAGCGTTTCTATCTACGTTTGTCGGAAGAAAGGATTTTAAGCCATCGACAGGATGCGACGTCACAGAAGAAGGCCCTGAAAGCGCTGCCGGCCTTTCTGAACAACTTTAGCCAGAACGCCCTTCCTGTGCGCGTCGTTTTTTATCCTGCGTGTGCGTGCATTTTTTTTCCTTTCATTTTTTTTTCCTTCTCTCTCTCTCTCTCTACACCCTCTTTCTTGCCCCTATTTCCCCTCCCCTGTTCTGGGTAGCAAACTGGATGCTAGTATCTGGTTAACCTCCCGGCCTTCCTCTTCATCTCTCTCTCTATCTATCTATCTACGTATCTATCTATCTAGCGCTTACGTCTGGCTGCTCTCGTGACCACATCCTTAACTTGGGGCAGATCAAAACTATTATGGGAGGGTAAGTGGGTTTCACGAATATGTCTGGCTGGTCATGACATGAATAACGTGAAAATACCGTCGCGTACGTAGTCAAACCCTTCCCTCCAGACTCGTGTGGCACATACCCATATACAACGGGCCGTGGTATGCGGGTATGCGCCACAGGTGATTAACAGCTGATATCTACTCAAAAACGGCGTGAACAGTCATTGGTAATTTAATTGTGAGAGCGTTATGAAAAACGCACGCCGGCAGCGTTGACCCGGCGAATGCAAAAAATGAATATCAGGGTCCCAGAAGGAATTGAACCCAAGGATATTGCGTGGCAGTCAAGTATTCTACCACAAAGCCACGCCAGGTCTCGAAATGTTCATTTGACGTTTCCAGGCACAGTGGTAGTGATGACTCAGCCGCAAAAAGAGGATGAAAAACTGGGAGAAAATGGGACAAGCAGTTTTGCTGTGAGAAACCTTTATCTCTCAGTGCATTTCCACTTGTCAGCTCACACCATAACTGCAGATAAGTATTCTTCACTCGTATAAACAAAACGACCGCCATATATGCTTCAATAACCATGACTTAAGATTGCGCAAGTGTAGATTAGTTAAAGCAATAAAACAGAGCACTCTACGGTATTATTCGGTCTCTGCATGGTTTCATGGTAACAGATATACGCTTGAAGTTAACGATTTCATAGCGTGTTCATTGCCCGCCATTTTTTCCGGCAGAAACATGTAAAACGTCAGAGAAAGTGACTCGAATTGCTGAAATTGGTCCGGCAGGAAAAAGGCCCTCGAATAAGCATAAGCTACGCCGGTAGTATCATTCTCTTTTCATGAGCTGTATGCAGTGCAGACTACACGTCATATACATACAGTACGAGCACTTCTATTTGTTTTTGTTGGATGCATATTTGCCTGATTGTACGTCTAGTGCGTGTGTGTGTGTGGGGGGGGGGGGGGGGGGGGCGCTTGCGTTGTGTGTCACTTGAAGCAGCGCTTCGTGGTATCTTGAGATAAGACAAAGATATTGCCGACATGCCAGCTCTCTTTAGGCTATGACTACGGTAGCACCCGCCAATAACGTCTGCTGTCGGGCTAGCTGGTGCATTCCACGCCTATAGTTCTGCGCCTACGAATTCCATCTCAGCTCGTACCGGCCACTTTCTCTGAGTAGTGTTTGGTCTCCAAAACTAACACTGCTGGAAACTGAATGTCTGTCGTCAAAGCAACCACACTCCTAGGACATACTCTAAATAGCCGTAAAGCAAGCGCTCTTCATCCGCGGTCCGCGCAATACTATATAATTAAAGGCTGATCGGTGCAGTATGCCATCTGTTAATGCTAAATCACTGTAAAAAAGGCTTAGACTTCGCCACACCATGGACTTCGCTTATGATATGAGAAATATTTCCTGCCTTGTGGATGCGCATCCATATCTACTCCCAAGTAATGTGCTGCTCACTGCAATTCTCGACAGGACATTGAAATAGAGTGACAGGTTCCCCTATGCGTTTCCCTAAGACGACTCGAAGGCGAAAGCCATCTGGTGTGTTTATTTTACCGTGAACTTTATGTCACGCGAACGCCGCAGTGACGAAGTGAACGCGCAGCTCGCGTGCCTCCATCAGTCAGGCACGCTGGTGGTCACGTGACTCCTTGTGCTACGTGATAGCTTTTCACCGAGGGACGTTTCTCATGAGCCGTCTAAAGCTTTCGCCTTAGTAAGTGAAGAGTGCGTCCTTGGAACTGCCTCATTGCGTATGAAGCGAGAACAGATTTCTCATTGAGCATAACCACGCCCGTATAGGCGAAAAGGTCACACCACAAGCGGCGGAACATTTTGGAATAGGAAAAAAAATCGTCCGACATATCGAGTAAAGCAGCCTCTTCTGTCTAGTGTCTGCTGGGGACACCGCGTCTGCGCTTCTGCCATTAATTGACTTATGTCTTTGACCGTGAAGGTAATGCACTGCGGTCTATTTGCCCAGTAGCGCAGATAAACTTCTTTTCAGCCACGCCGGTGGCCAATCTTGTTAAGTGGTTCCCGTTTCAGCGCCATGTAGCTCGCAGTTTTTTTGTTCTTGTTTTGTCCCCCCTTCGAGTCGGCGGCCGTCAATGTTGACTCAGTGCTTTCTCTGAGTGCGAGGTACTCGTTTCGCAGTGCGCCTTTCTTTCGGCGAGGTCGTCTTCCATCATTTTCCGGCCACAATATCACCTTCACAGAGGTCGTTCACGCCTCTGAGAAAATGATTGCGCTGCATTTTCATAATCTTCGGCGTCGTTTTTCACAGTGCCGCGTATGGTTCTGACGCGTCTTTCGTTATTTGAGAAGAAGGAGAGAGAGAGATGATCTCTTTGATGTGGAACTCACCTCAAGCATGGAATGTCAACCAGCGCAAGCGACAGTCCTTCTCAGGAATGGTGCGTTTAATCGGAGCTGGAAATGTCAGATCTGCCACATCAAGGCCTTAGTCAATAGAGAGACGTGAAGAAAGTACACACAAAAATTCAATAATAAAATAAAAACAAAATACGCCAAGTCAAGTCTAGATATTCAGCCAAGTGAGCGTCGGCTGACGCAGGTAAAGAAGCAATTCCTCTGTTTGGGCAAGTACTGTCTTTGATAGAGTCCTGCTCTAATTGCTATTGAGTGCCTGCATCACTCACTCACACTCCCTTTTAAGGCAAACGCCTTAAGTGTCTCGTTGAGCCTCCCATTGTGTGAAATACAGCAGGCGAATGAAGTAGCAGAAAAACCCATGTGACGTACATTACCAGTAACATCATGCTGTGGCGTCTTAATGACGTCAGATAGGAAAATTTCATGGCGCCATCATGACGTCACATGATGACGTAGTCACAAGGCATGTCGCTTCCTTAAAAGTGGGCCGATCTCGGAGGCAGTGTAACAACACGTGAGGAGCGTGTTACGTTGTCATGCTTTACAACGTGCATGTTGTTATTCAATAGGTTTCCGAGACGTCGCCACAGACACCCAAGAAAGTACGAGGCCGTTTGCACGGAACATTTAATATACACACTGAAAACGAACACGCAGCACTGACCGAAACCGAAGTAACCATTCACAACTCAACCGCGAAACCAAAGTCCCAACCGAACAGTTCATAAATAGAGCGGAGAGACGAGGCATGAAGGCTGGTCTCACTAAGGTCCGTGGTGGTTTACAGGATTTGGAGTGGAACGTGTAGACCACCGAGCAGAACAGCCTCCCAAGACTGCTGGTTGAAGTGCTGGCACCGAGGAGGAGAAAAACTTTATTTATCCCAAGAGGGAAAGGGGCGGTGGTGGAGGGAGCAGAGGAGCCTACCCAGCGTAGGTATCCACTACCCTCTTGGCCCAATCCAGGATCTGGTCTTGGATCTCGGGCGCCGAGCTGCACATGGCAACCTCCCACTGCTCCTTACTATTAATGTGTAGAGAGTTAGGTGGTAGGTTCCGAGTACACCCCCAGATGATATGATCTAGATTAGCTCTTTGTTGGCAGAAAATGCATAAAGGGGAGGGATATATCGCATGGTGTATAAGATGGCAGAAAGATGGGGTAGGGAACGTACGGTTCTGTAACTGGCGCCATAGTATTTCGTAGTGGTGAGTAGCTCCACAATTTAGGGGGGGGGGGGTACATGGTACGCTGTAGGCGGTAGTGATTCGTTATGTCGTGGAAGGTTAAAAGACGTTCTCTAGCGCTGAAGGGTGCCACGTGGTCTAAGGCGTCATCAGAGGCCTGCGCTCGGCCCATCATTCCTCGAGCACAGGCATGAGCCGCCTCATTGCCACTCAACGACGTCGTAGCCGGGTCCCGGAAGCCCGACAGCAGCTCCGCGTGTCCACGGGCCCAGGACGCCTCTTAGCAGAAACACGTCTCTGACGTCAGAGACACGGGACCATGGTCAGCTAGTAAGTGGCAAGTCACGTCGGGCTCAGGTGATCACCATGACTCGGGTCCGAAAACCCGAAAGCCGAGTAGCGTGGTCAGTCTGTTTAGCTGCTTCTCTCGTCTCCTCCTTCTCGCCACCACGCTTCGCCCTTTTGCTTCCTGTCGAATACCGAGGTCTTTAACTACTGGCTCCCTTCCTTTTTTTGACATAATTCTGATTGACTCACATTATCTTTGTAGCCCTCAATGACTTGCACTTGCTTTTCTTTTTCTTTATTCTTTTATATTTTCAGCGCTCATGCCAGTTTTGTCATCGTCTCCTTCCACTTCATCTGGTCATGGCGCACACTTTGAACACGACCGCACGTCAGGGCGGAAAGCTTCTTGGTTGGAGCAATAATGGACAGACAATGCCAAGGTGATTTAATGAGTGTCTTTCACACAGTAGCTCGTTAAGTCTCGCAAGATGTCTGGTTCCCGATTGTGTAACTTAATGCATTACCAAATGCGAAGCGGAGTTTCGCCTTGAAATGTTACAAAAAGTGTAAAGTGTTGCCTTTTTTTTTTTACGGTTTCACTCATGCGACGTCTTAAGTGGGACGTGGACAAAGTAGAGGCGAAACTCGAACGCTCCCTGGGTTTTCTATTTCGTAGACGATATATATATATTTGATGTCACACGACCTTTAATCAGAGACATTTAAAGCTTCCGCCTGAAATTCAGGGGATGATTTCGGGTACCTTGTACTTTACTCTGAAGGAGCAGTTGGCAATCCCTAACTCTAACGAGCACAGGAAGTTTTATTGGGCACTCATAACGGTTAATGAGATCGTAACTGTATGGGATAACAAGCCCTTCAAAGGACACGTAAACAGAAACGAACACGGCACGCAGGGAAGTTTATTGCGAACTGCTAACAACAGTTCAGGTGTGTACAACTGCACCAGGCGATAAAGAATTGTTCTAACGACACCTACAGACAGGAAGACACGGGCGTAATCTAGCTTATGGCGCTCACACTGTGACGGATCACTGATAGAAAGAACAGACTGAGCTCGCACACATACACACATCAAATTGCAAGTACCGCTACATTTGTACTGAAAGATGTAGCGAACACTCGTGCCGCCACTTCAGAATTTCTTAACTCATGATTTTTTGTTCTATGCACCAGATGCTTTTAGAGAGACAGCAAAGGATATTTAAATTTCCCCTTGCGCACTCCAAAACATCGTGTGTTCCGCTTTCTCAGAAAGGCTTCTTCACAGCGAGTTTCTATCTGTTCGAACAGGTGTCGATGCTTTGAAGGCATTGTTAACGTTTTAGGGTTCTAATTAGGATCTATAACCCCCTACCCCAGAGTTGCCACTGGCTTGACGGCGCACGAGACTAAAAAGCCACCAATACATCACCCAATGTAAGCGGTGTGAGCTGGTTTCATGGTGGCTCCCCTGTGCCACCGAGTAAAACTAGCACCTTTCTGTACCCAGAAATTCCCTAGGGAAGTCGCCAAGTGAGGTGAAACTTGAGGCACTTGAGATCGTGCCTTGCGTTAAAATTTCTGTGTATGTCCTGCTTTGTTATGTTACCTCGCGAGTGTTCGGTTGAATTGATACAGATTGTTAAGACTATCAGCAGCGTTAGGAAATCCATCACCTGCACATTTATTTTTGACCTGAAATGTAGTACTTAGCTGGTGTTCGAAGTAGACGTCCGTTGCGGCTTGTCGCAATCGTGCAGAGCAACTTCACTAAGCGAAAGGGCAGTGCAAGCACGGCGGTTAACAAGCATGCGTGCGAGTGAAAAAAAAATGGACGGCGAGCGCAGCACAGATTTCTTTGCGCTCCATAATGATGGAATTGCTTTGGAAAGTTTTACCGCTATGCAGGGGTGTATTGCAACGAAAACTAAGTGCCATGCTGTGAAGCGTGCTAGCTGTGGCCGTTAGTTGCGGGAAAGAATATCACCACGTTGCTTCAAGGGCGCAGCGTTTTCTGGTCCGATACGTACGTTTCAGACGAACAGGTTGACGAAAAAAAGTAATAGGCAACCTTTTGCGGTTTCGAAGCAGCTTTAGAACGAACAATTGCCTCGAGGGCCTGTCCTAGACGCATGAATCCTTAAGCTTCAGACAGGCCCATTGTGCAGGTATATCAAACTATATAGCGATGCCCTTCGAGTCCGATGTATTCGACTTTTACTTTATATACACTTAGCCGACGGTGAGCCTATTTGTAATACATTGACCAGCTCAGCGACGCATTACGTGGTGAGGAGCATTGATTTTCCTGGCATAAATAAATACTTTCTTTTGTGTACCACAAAAAAAAATTATTCACTATGGCGTTTCATATCTGCTTGGGCGCCACGCATGCATATGCGACACCGGTTGAGGATGGCTTAGATTCATCACCGCGATGTGTTCGGTAGGCATCATCAACTCCACAGTGATCTGATGAGAAAATATATCACCAATCTGCTTTGCATCGCCGCGCCTCCTAGTCTAAAGAACCAGCCTCGTAGACTAACGGCCTCGATCCGCCAGCAAGGTTAACACAAAAATAAATCCTAATGTACTGTGCAGCCATGCCCGTGATCGCAGAGTGCATTATTTATCTCGTTGAGCTGAAAATGAGAAGCCCGAGTATACGTGCGCTCACAAAACTGATTGCCCCCCTCCTTCCGAACTGCGCGCCCCTCAGTCAGAAGTGGCCCTTCCTAAAGAAAGTGGCAAGTATGCACCTATATACGTGCGCTGAATAAATTATGACGCCTGCATTTCCGCGGTTCAATCGCACGATCAACGTCTCGCACGCACGCACAGCCACGGGCAGCAGGCTACATCTCGCGACAACATTCTGTGGCAGCACAGCCAAAGAAAGCTACGTGGGCGGAGCTTCTGCACATGTGTTGCTACGCCAAGTAGTTCGTATACGGGCGATTTCAGTTTCAGTTTCACAAGCGCGTCCAACATGTACGTTCTTGCACGAACATCCAAGGTTTATGATGTTATTTTCGAAACAGTGCTATAAAAACAGTTTATGTATAGCTTTAATAGAAAGCTATGACAAGCCTTGATCTACTTATGGATGAAGCACTGAAGGAAAATATGCGTGGAATCATTGCTGTGCTCTTCTGCAAATTTCATTATAACGCTCATCTGCCAGGGATTCAAGCCCACGTGCAAAGCGAGTACCATACAGTAATGCTTGCATTTTGTTTTTTGTTTTTTTTTTTTGTTTTTTTGGAAAGCAATAAAATGTTCTTTATTGCTAAGGAACACACGAAGCAGCTTTATTTAAGCGATCAGATTTATTTTTGAAGAAAAAAAAGGCACGGCCGAGCAGGAGCTGTGTGATAGCAAATCCAACGCAATGACAAGAAACCATGTCCTAAATTTCGGTGAATACAGGGTGGGTATCGTCGTTCTCCTTCTTTTGGAGAAGCAAGGACTTTTTGGAGACGCTCACGTTATTTTGTTTGTGCATGCGAAGGCATTGACGGGTCGCAGATATCTTGGCCACGACCGGTCTCGAGCGGGCGTCTCACGTTCGTAAATTCATGCGGGTGAAACGGACTCCTTATTCGATCAAGAACGCTATTTTTGCACAGTCAGTCACATAGACGTGAACGCGCCTGCATTGACGTGAACGCGCCTGTTTCCTAGACGAAGTTTGCACTGGTGATTTTATGCGCGAAAATCGTTGTCATCGCAAAGCGCCAAAAACCGCTCCCGCAGTAGACGCCGACGGTTACGGTGTTACAGTACGTGATCTTTAGCGTGATTGTATCAGCAATAGTAGGCAACCGAAACACCGACCACGTATGGAACGCAAGTTATGAAAAGGGTCATTGCTTTTACGTACAGTTTCAAATCGCAATTTCACTTTTCCTTTCAAGCAGCTGGTATCGCTGAAGACTGACAGGTCACCGGTGTCAATTTCAAGGTGGCTATCGCGATGAGAGACCCACGTGCGCTTTTTTGTGTCTCACATATGTTTCGACTGCAGCCGTGACAACCGACACCAACAACTTATTTCTTGGTGATTGCGTATGAGGGGAACAAAGTATTTGACGACGCACCGCTGCCTTCGAACACGCACTCATGCTCGCTCACGAGCTACGATGTGAACTTGCTGCAGCCGAGCGACGCCATCGTTGTTTACCGGGGCAGGAAAAAAGGTGAAATGACAACAAAAAACTAGAAAAAGCAAAAAACGAAAATCCCGCACGGAATAAGCTTTCTTGATAACAATGCGAACGATCTTGAACATAACTATATCTTTTGTTTTTAGTCATGTCCTTTATGCTACGTGGTATATAAAAGTTCGCGGACTACATACGGTAGCGTAGTAAAAAAAAATGGCCGCGTATCTGCGTGCTTCTCTGAAAATGTCGTCGAATGACGATAGTCTTCTGCCGGCCGTACTACAATGTTTTGCCTTACCTCAGACAGCGCCTCCTCTATGTTGAATCGGCCGCATCTGGCTGGCATTGATAAAATAGAGGAGGCGCTGCGTGAGATATGGACGCCATCTGGCAGTGGCGTCGAGAAACATGAGCTTGTGCAGAACCCAGGACCGCTGCCAGCGGCAGCACCATATCGTCGGCCGAAGGCTTTTTTCGTGCATAGCGTCGCAGTTCGTGCATAGCGTCGCAGTTCGTGCATAGCGTCGCATTTTCAGCGCAGCCTAAGAAACACTAGGGTCTTTAGAATTACGTATCTATGGATTTTCTATTATAATAACACACCACCTAATACTTACGTATTGATGTTGCGCCTCAGATATGCGTAACATTTGTTTTTTGACCGACAATGTTCACAAGTATGAACGCAAACGCCTGTTCAAGATGGCTGGGCATTCAGCAAGTGGTTAAACTTTGGACGGGTGGCTGAATCGGGTGACAGACAGACAGATAGAAAGACAGACAGACAGATCAAAATTTCTGCGTAGAAGTATCCCAAGAAAAATTGAAGGACACTTTGTACATTCCAAAGTATGTTCGGCGAAAGCGTGTGGCCATTCCACTGACTATGCCATGTCTTTTTTCTTTTAAACTCTCACTGGGATAACACACAAACCGAATGTGTGCGTGTTTTCTTTTTTAATTTTTTTACCGCGAATCGCAGCAAGACGCGAGACTAATCTTCCTCCGTTCGCATGCGTTAGTATTTTCTCGCGCTTTGCGCATCGCGCAAACGCCATCCGCGTTCCAGCGTTTAAATTGACGGACCCTTTGTAAATTCGAAAGTGTATTCCGTGGACGCATGTGTCCATTGAGACGGCGTCGGTCAGAATGATTGCAAGGGCTGGGCAGAGAAACGCTACGCAAGCAAAGCGCGAGCGCTGTAGAGTCCGACGCGACCGCCGTCCGTTTGCGCACACCGGCGGCCACCTGATTCCGTGCCAGAGCTCGGATGGACAGACGGACAGACGGACAGACGGACAGACGGACGGACGGATGGACGGACGGACGGACGGACGGACGGACGGACGGACGGGCGGGCGGACGAACGGACGGACGGAGGGACAGACGGACGGACGGACGGACGGACGGACAAACGGACGGACGGACAGACGGACGGACGCCGGATGGACGGACGGACGGACACCGGACGGACTGACGGACGGAAACCGGACGGACACCGGACGGACGTGAGCATGAGACATTAGAGGCTTTCGCCTTAAAATTACACCATCTCCCGCTAAAGGGAACCATGTGTAGATGCGAAGCAGCGGGCGCTAACGCTTACACTGGCGGCGGCGTTGACGCTGGCGCTCATCGCGGCGTTTCGCAGGAGAGAAATCTAGAGAGGCGCAATCACGCAGTGATGGAGGGTTTGCGCATGCGCAGTAAGGGTGGTCAGGACGCACACCACCACCACCGGATGGACACCGGATGGACGGACACTGGACGAACGTGAGCATGAGACATTGAAGGCTTTCGCCTTAAAAGTGCATGCTTCGGCTTCGTAGCCTTGGCACAGAAAGTTGTCGCTAGGTATAGGTACATTTCACTTGGAATTTCCTAGGGACCGCGCAATGGTTATCGTGGTATCTGCACGGCTGATGGAGTCAATACGGTGGGTGCTGCTTACCTTCCCGATCTCAAGAAACCTCCATGCTTGCCCCGGTTATACGGTATTTTTCTTTTTTTGTACCTTGCTGCCATTTCGACAACGACGACATGATATTCCTTAAATAGGTGACTTTTTAGTGTCTTCGTATTTGTTAAGCTAGAATCTTGCAATGTAGTGATATTACAAGGGTGACTTTGTCCTCTTGAAATGATTGCTCACAGTGAACACACCTGAAAAAGTCACGTGACCCGTTATGCATTCGCCTAAGATGACTTGAAGACGAAAGCCACCATTTTTTTCTTTGCAGTAGATTGTTTTGACCTGCCTCCCGTTCACTCTCTCCGCGAAAGCTTTCTGCACCCAACGTGTTTTAGGGGCGAAGCACCCTAAGGGCGAGGCTTGTCCGTCCACGGTGTCGGTTGTCACGGCTATAGTCGAAACATGTGTGAGACACAAAAAAAAGGTTTAACGACAAACTAATATGAGTCATAATTGTGACAGAGGAGGAGGAGGAGGAAGGGAAACAAGCGGAAGGACAGGGAGGTTAGCCAGTTCTTGGACCGGCTGGCTACCCTGTGCTGGGGAACAGAACAATATAGAGCACCTACGAGCACAAACCCTTTATACTAGTCGGCGACTTCAATGTACACATTATGGACCTTAGGAACTAGCTTTGTCGTCGACTTACTATCCGCTGTCAGGGTATACAGGGTGTTTCAAGAAATGTGTCCACTATTTTTTAAAAAATCAGGAAAATGCGGTATTTGCTCGCTGTCTTCACATTTGCTTTTTTCTATAGCGGCAGGCATCTTAAGATGGTTGAAGACATGATTTGGGACAGTAATTAAGAACGTTGAATTAACTTTTTAATTAGCGGAGTTAGGTGGTTAAGTCCAATGGGAGAATTGAAGTCCTTCATGCGAAGAACTCATTTCAGCTTTGAGATTTCGAAAAACCGGCCTTTATTAATTATTGTGGCGTAATGAATTTCAGGCAAATTCAGCGGCCAAACCGAAACCGAAACGCGGAAGAGCGCAACTGCCACATTCGTCTGAGACATCCACAATGAGTGAACGTCATTATATCAACCATCAATTGACTTCTTGGTGCGAGTGTGTGGGCTCCGCTTGCAGTAGTAGCGCGCATGACGCACATACGTTAACGAACGGGGAAGCACTGCACCTCTGTAACCGTTCTCTTGAACAGTGACGTCATTCTAGTCGTCTGCTTGTTGCGCTCATCGGTGCTTGGGTTTCAGTTTGGCCGCTGAATTTGCCTCAGCTTCATTACGCCACAATAATTAATCGAGGCCGCTTTTTCAAAATCTCAAAGCTGAAATGGGTTCTTCGCATGAAGGACTTCAATTCTCCCATTGGACTTAACCACCTAACTCCGCTAATTAAAAAGTTAATTAATTTAACTTTCTTAATTACTGGCCCAAATCAAGTCTTCAACCATCTTAAGATGCCTGCCGCTACAGAATAAGCAATTGTGAAGACAGCGAGCAAATATCGCATTTTGCTGATTTTCAAAAAATAGTGGACACATTTCTTGAAACACCCTGTATAGAAAACCGTTGCTAAAGTCGAAACATATGCGCGTATGTGAATATAGGAAGGGTTTACAATAGATGGACATCAATCATAATTGTAACTGAACAAGATAAAACACCTACTAGCACATACCCTTTATACTAGTCGGCGACTTCAACGTATATATTATGGACCTTAGGACCTAGCTTTGTCGTCGACTCTTTATGTCACTTTGTCACTCAATTTACATTATATCGGGTAACGCTCGGGTAACGTACGGTTACTCACGCACACGATACCCAGAGCTTCGCCCACTCGTCATGATTAACTTCGTGGATATGCGTGGATTTTTTCGCACTACCTCCGAGATCGGAGGCATTGCAAGCTTTCTGTACCTCACGTGGTTTTGCAGTGACTCCGGTATGGGCCCCCCCTCTGACCAAGCGACGATGACGCCATTATAATACGTCACGTTATGTTACGTCACAGTGACAACACGATGACGGGCCGAATTCTAGCGATCTGTGACCTAATGGTTACGTCACCGCATGGTGACGATTTTGTTTATCACTCGATCCTGTTGACGCCGCCGACACCAACGATCAATTGATGAGGCATCTAAGTCCTAAGCCTGAAAATATATATATATACCTTTTTGTTTTGCGATCCTGAGATCGGCAAGTATGGAGGAATGAAAAAAATCTAGGAGGGAGTGGTCACGTGACTCTACTAGCCTCGGCAAGCTTGTTGACACCACAAAGAGAGCGAGCTTGATTTGGTGGAGCATCTAAAACATTTCATTGCGATAGCAATTATATGGACACTCTCGGCTGGCTTTCGCCGTCGGCGTCGCCGTCCGCGTCGCCGTCGGCGGCGTCCGCCGCCGTCATCCCCTGTATATGTATATGTGTATATATAACCGGCCCCGCCCGTCGTTCGTGAGCGTGAAAAGACGCGAGGAGGGGGGGGGGGGTCCCTCGAGCGACCTTCGATTTTATGAGCGCGGGCGCGCGTTATCTCCCCTTCTCGGCGGCCGACAGCGGTGTACCCTTCTACGTGCTGCGCTCTCAACGCGAAGAGAATGTGGTGAGCAGTGTTTCCCTGGAGCGGCCGTGTGCTCTTAAACCAGCGTTTTCTGGAGTTGCGTGAGATCGGATCCAAAAAGGGTTAGCTGCCAGCCTCACTTCGTATAACATTACAATTTGTTGCTATCGCATTCATTGCTTCACCCTTGCGGTGAAACTGTGACTTTTTTTTAAATGCGAATCATTTCTTAGCGAACTTCGGCGACTTTGAGCGTATCTATCTAATATCTATCTATCTATCTATCTATCTATCTATCTATCTATCTATATCTATCTATCTATCTATCTATCTATCTATCTATCTATCTATCTATCTATCTATCTATCTATCTATCTATCTATCTATCTATCTATCTATCTATCTATCTATCTATCTATCTATCTATCTATCTATCTATATCTATCTATCTATCTATCTATCTATCTATCTATCTATCTATCTATCTATCTATCTATCTATCTATCTATCTATCTATCTATCTATCTATCTATCTATCTATCTATCTATCTATCTATCTATCTATCTATCTATCTATCTATCTATCTATCTATCTATCTATCTATCTATCTATCTATCTATCTATCTATCTATCTATCTATCTATCTATCTATCTATCTATCTATCTATCTATCTATCTATCTATCTATCTATCTATCTATCTATCTATCTATCTATCTATCTATCTATCTATCTATCTATCTATCTATCTATCTATCTATCTATCTATCTATCTATCTATCTATCTATCTATCTATCTATCTATCTATCTATCTATCTATCTATCTATCTATCTATCTATCTATCTATCTATCTATCTATCTATCTATCTATCTATCTATCTATCTATCTATCTATCTATCTATCTATCTATCTATCTATCTATCTATCTATCTATCTATCTATCTATCTATCTATCTATCTATCTATCTATCTATCTATCTATCTATCTATCTATCTATCTATCTATCTATCTATCTATCTATCTATCTATCTATCTATCTATCTATCTATCTATCTATCCATCCATCCGCCTACGACTTTGTGCTCTCCTGGCCGTATCGTTAATGGGATTTATACCAAACTTGGTATGGCATAACATGACTGTATGACGAACATAAATGGCTGGTTATACCATGAAAATCGTGACTAACTTGTCATGAAAAGTATGATTTACATGCCACGCTCATGGCGCGCTCGCGGCCGTTTCGTTAGCTTGATATACACCAAATTTGGTATTGAGTGACATGACTGTATGACGAACATAAATGACAAGTGGTAATATGGAAATCATCACTTCATGAGCGACATGACTTGCATTCCACGCTCATGGCGCGCTCGCGCCCGTTTCGTTAGCTTGATATGCACCAAATTTGGTATTGAGTGACATGAATGTATAATGAACATAAGTGGCAGGTGGTAACATGAAAATCTTGGCATGCATGTCATCTACAATGCCATTTACATGCCACGCTCATGGTGCGCTTGCGTCCAGTTCGCTAGCTTGGCATACACCAAAATTGGTATATCGCGACGTGACTGTATGGCGAACACAAATGACAGGTCGTAACATGTAAAACATGACATGCAAATTATGTAAAGCATGATTTGCTCCTTCCTGGCTGCTTCGCATTACATTGATTCCGGATCTGCCGGCTTTTTTTTTTTTTTTCTTGTGGGACAGTGATGGCTGTGGGCGGAGTTAATTCATATGCTTGGTTACAACCAACTATTAATGAACGCGGCTGCTCGTTTACTCAGCATAGAAATGGTAAAGAATGAAAGAAGGCAACTCACCTATATAATACAAGACTATTTGCGTAAGCGGGAAATGATGTAAAAGACACCATGGCCCATACTAAAAAAAAAGAAAAGATACATGGTTCTAATAAAAAGCTTAGAAGGAGGACGAGTAGAACCAAGTGAAAAAAGCAGTTCACTGACGTCGCGAAGAGGGGATTGCACAGCGGAGCTGGTGGCGTAATATTGTTATTAAGCCGAAAGCCTTAGATACGTCATCAAATGCAAAAATTTGCCGGCGTATCGCGTCGGCGTCCCACGTAAGCGGAGTCAACAGGAGTCAGGCAAAAAATCATCATCACGTGATGACGTAACCATGGCGTCACAAATAAAAAAAATTGTGAAGTCATCATGACGTGACTGTGACGTCACATAACGTGACCTCGCACGGTGGACCGATCCTGGAGGCAGTACAAAGCAAGGCGAGGAAATCTTACAATGCCTCTGATCTTGGAGGTATAGCAAAACCCCGTTATTTGTAGCAACGCCTCCTCTATTTTTTTCAATGCCAGAGCAAACGCTCGCTCCTCAATGGGGGCCGTCGGTCCGCCTTAGTTTAGGGAGTGGTCGTGATGCGACGCCACATATAGGGTAGGGCTGCTTGCGTCACAAGTGCGTCCGAGCGTTTTCCAACGGAGATGCGATAGACGAGTTTTCCCTCTGCAATATCATGCATCTGTCAGATTTGTTCCTTCGTGCTCTTTCTTTGTAGCTCGAAGCAATGACGCCGCAGCCTCACAGCGCTCGTGTGGCACCTCTTAAAGGCCACGCATGCACTGCAGCCACAAAGGAGGGACTGCAGCGTCGCAGTGACGCTTCCTCATTGGTTGCCTGCATAGCGCCACGAACGGAGACATGCTATCTCAAAACACCGTGTTTCTTACGGAGCCAGCGTGACCACCAACATTGTGAAGACGAGGGATGCAAGACGCCGCCCTACGGATCTGTACATCAACTGAACAAGAAATTACTTCATATGGTTTCTGTCGTGAGGAACCACATAAAGGGTGCTCTCCCCCCATGAACGCAAAGCAAACGCGAAGGCTAGGCGATGGGCGAGAGTAGGAAAGGGCTAGAGGAGAAGGTGGGGAATGGTTGGAACGGGCGCATTTGGCTGGCATTGATAAAATAGAGGAGGCGTTGGTTCTAGAAAGCTTTCACGGGGAGGCGCGGTAGGCTCAATGCATCGACCTAGAAGAAAACAAAATTAGGGCAGCTTCACGCTAGTGGTGCTAAGCCTGAAGGAAGTGCGGAGCTGGGCATCCTTCTTTATATTTGATTTCTCTTTCTTTCCTCCTCTCTTTCTTTCTTTTTTCTCTTTTTCAGTTTTTACTCTTTTCTCTATTTCTATTTATTTCTCTTCTCTTTCTATTTACCGCTTTCTTTCTCTCTTTTTATTTTATTGCTTGCTTTCTCCGTTTTTTCTATTTTGATACTTGGTTTCGCCTGCGTTACGCCATGCGGTGACAGCATACAACATCCTGGGGCCATAAAGTGTTCCGCACTTGACATCATCATTAAGGCGCTCGAAAAACAAGAGGAAGAAGGCTTCTCTTTGGCGCGAGTGCGCGCTCAATATACATCAGATGGTATACGTGGTTTTGCCAGCGTAACGCCAAGCTATATCAGACGACGACAGCATACGACAGCACGGGCCCATAAAGAGCTCCGCACTTTTAAGAGTTAAAAAAATACCACAATTACGTAAACTGGGGCAAGTTGGTATGCAGCAGCAACTAATAAAGCCCTTGTAACGAAACGCGAAGAAGAGACCCGGACCCGGACGTCTGGCTACGTCGAAAGCACTAGAACAACTGAACGAGCCCGCGCCCGTGGCTGTTGCTCGTGCCCGCGCCCCTTCTTCCTCCTTTATTTGCGAGGCTCCTGGTAAATGGAACGAGTCCTACGGACGCGAACCACATCGGCTCCAGCTCAAGTCCATTTTCAAGAAGAATTTCTTCCTGGCGACCTGTTGCAATGATAGGAACTTGTTCCTAACGTCACCACAGTCAAGCCTATACCGGACTTCAACCTGTGAGTGCGCTTTTCAACGTCTTAGGGGCGTTCAAAAGTTATTAGGCGGGGTCCGCCTCGCTAACCCTCACAAGCAGGCGACGCGGCTTGGACAGAACGCCGCCCCGCTCTACAGCGGATGGCGAGCGTCTCTGCGAGCGTCGCAGCCGACGAGAGGCACCCATTGCCCCCTCGCTCTACGGACAACATGATGGATACGCAGACCAGCCAAGACGCCGATACGCAGGCCAGCAATGAGCACAACGCACAGCCATGGATCACTATTACCAAGAGAGCGAACAAACGCCGACAGCTGCAACCCCATACTGCACCGACTCAACAGCTGCCCAGCACGCCATCTGAGCCCGCTCTACGCCAGAGCCGGCCTAAGACGCGTCTACCAAGACTCCCACCGCTCCCTGCCGAGGACTACAAGATAGCAATCCGTCCCCATGGTGGATTAAATCTGAGCAAGGTTAGCCCCAAGACGCTTCTTCTCGCCGTAGCTCATGCAGCAAAAATACGAAGTGAGAAGCCTGATATCAAGCTTCGTGTTGACGAAAATCAAAACGTGCTAACAATAAGCACCTCATCTGAAAACATCGCCACTGCACTTGGACAAATCACCGAAATTACAGTTCACGCAGCAACCTACGACATCACCTCTTATGGTATTGCGCCTGATAATTCGTGCAAAGGTGTGGTCCACGGAATAGGCCATGAAATCACACCAGACGACTTCCTGAAAGAAGTTGAAGTACCGGGCTACGAGGTCCTTACGTGCAGACGCCTCGGCGACTCCGGAGCAATGGTGCTCACATTTTGTGGCAAGCGGGTCCCATTCTTCGTCAACGCGTACGGACAGGCTCTTCGCTGCTACCTCTACAAACGGACTATTCCCCACTGCAGAAAGTGCAACAAAACAGGACACCGCGAGGATGTGTGCCCACAGCCTCCTGACACACCGAAATGTCGAGTGTGCGGGGATTCAATATCACCCTAACAACCACGAATGCCGCCCTTGTTGCATGCTTTGCGGGGGCGACCACCCGACGGCTGCCAAACCATGCCCACAGCGGTATTTGCCACCAGTCAACCGACGCAAACCACCCCGGTCAGCTACTCCCACCCGGAAGGCCGAGTCACCATCCCCAAGCCCCGGACGGCAGAGCAGTGCGTCCAGGAGTGGAGCCAGGCGAAAGAGCCGTCCCAGGGATAAGTCGGGGGCCTAGGCGAGGAAACTCGTCATCGCGGAGCGGTTTCCACTGGCCAGCAGGGATCTCCAGGCTGGCGCAAGGACGGGACAACGCATGATCATGGCCAGCAAAGCGGTTTTCCCACAAGAAAGCACAAACGGTAAGCTGGGCAGAGCAGTTCCCTCCTCTCCCTCCCTCTCCACATCAGTCCCACTCCCTCACACAAACATCAATGCAGCAAAGAACACCACAACCCATGTCAGTGGACACTCAGCCTCACCCTGACATGCCGCCTACGGCACGAACAGACTATTGCACTCGAGAGGCGTTGAACGAAATGGCTACTTCTTTAAGGAACGAATTCGCAGCTATGGTGCAGCTAGAAATGCAGAAAATGAAGGATAGCATTATGGCTGAACTAACAGCTCCACTCCAACAATTGATCCAGCAGGCCTTGCAACCTGCTGTCCAGCAGATTGTAACGGATGTTAAACAGCAGATATCGGCTGCACTTGGCCAACTTCATATTGCGCCATCTGCACCCAAACGCACCACGTCTCCGACACGTGAAGCACAGCGAACGCATCCTTACATACGCCCTTCCCGTCTCCTATCACCGTCCCGAAAAACCGTCCCAACAGCCACAGCTGCTGCAGTCCCGCTTCCCACCACCCTCCACCAAGATTTAGCGCAGTCTGAAATGCCTCCGTGTACTACCGAGGCCCCACTATTGCATGAGCATGGCGAGAAATCGTAGGTCAACGCGTGACACTTCTGAACTCCTACGTGTGTGGCAGTGGAATTGCAGGGGGTATCGTAGGAAACGCGGAGCTCTAACGCAATTCCTTGCGACGCAGCAGAATACTCCCGATGTCATAGCGTTACAAGAAGTACAATGTACCCCTACGCTTCCCGGTTACACCACATACACGGACGTAACGAACAATACACCGCATCGCACAGCTACATTAGTTTCTAAACATGTCACTGTCATAGAACACACCCTTCAAAGCTCCTCCATTTCGCACGTACTTCTCGAATTAGTCCCGTGCTCTCGCTCCAGTAGCAGCCTGTACGTGCTTAACGTTTACAGTGCACCTAACGCCAGGAATGATGACTTCGGTCATCTATTTGCACAACTATGCAAATTGGGTAAACGAGTAGTTATTGTAGGAGATTTCAATGCCTCCCCCCATCCGGCTTGGGGCTACGCAACAGAAACACCCAAAGGCCGACGACTCGCACAGGCTCTCGCAATTCATCGCATGACCCTACTGACGGAACCTGATCAACCCACTCGCTTAGGTAATAGTGTCAGCAGTGACACATGCCCCGACCTCACGATAGTCAAGGGGGTTAGTCACCACTCCTGGTGCAACCTCATGGTGAATCTAGGCAGTGATCACCATATACTAACTACAGAGCTCCAAGTAGCAGCCACGCGCGCCCCAGAGCGCATCATAAAAATAACAAATTGGGATGCATTTAGGCGTAATCGTACAACAACTACCCATCAGGACTCTCCCTCCCTTGAGGCTTGGATATCACAACTTCAGTCCGATTTTCAAACAGCTACCAAACGCATCACTGCGACGACAGAAACGCCGAATGTGGACCGGCATCTGCTGCATCTTTGGGATGCCCACAGAGGCTTGACACGGCGGTGGCGGCGGCAGAAACATAACCGAAAACTTCGTCTCCGAATCGCCCAACTAGCTACTGAGGCACATGACTATGCGAACATCCTCACTAGCAACAATTGGCATAACTTCTGCGATCGCCTCAACGGCACACTAAGTACACCTCGAACGTGGCGTATACTCCGCGCTCTATTAAATCCCACGCAAACAAAATCACATACTGCTAACGCAATCCGCACCATTCTCCACAAATCAGGGCTCGACGATACCACACTGCTGCACACCTTAAAGAAAAACTATGTATCCACGGGCGCCCGTCCCGCCTACCGTGATTATCCACACGTACACGATACGCCTCTAGATGAGGACATTACAGAAGCAGAGGTTAGGGCAGCCTTGCAAAGCATTAAGCGTAACACAGCACCCGGGGCAGACGGGATTACGTACGCACTTCTGCGTAATTTAGATGACCAGGCCATCGAACATTTAACCGCTTTTTACAACGAACATTGGAACAACGGCACGCTACCACAGGAGTGGCGACACGCAGAAATCATACTAATTCCAAAGCCTGGCAAGCCGCTATCCCTCCAGAATCTTCGCCCTATATCTTTAACTTCATGTGTAGCTAAACTCTTTGAACGCGTTGTCCTCTCCCGACTACAGCCATTTCTCGAAGACACTCACTTCTTTCCTGATACACTCTTCGGCTACCGTCCCGGTATCTCTACACAGGACGTATTATTACAGCTTAAGGAGGACGTGCTGGATAGCCCCACTTCAAACCAGGTCCGAGCAATTCTGGCCTTGGATCTGAAGGGTGCTTTTGACAACGTCTCCCACGACCTAATTCTTGACAACCTCGCTTCATCCCAGTGTGGCTCACGTATCTACAATTACGTCAGGTCCTTTCTTTCTGACCGCACGGCCACTATTGGGATTGGACACCTCCGGTCGGACGTCATTCGTCTCTCAGGCAGAGGAACACCACAGGGATCAGTCCTTTCGCCCACTTTGTTCAACGTGGCTATGGCTAAACTCCCTTCACTATTACAACAGGTTCCCAACATCCAGCATGCCATCTATGCAGATGATATTACAATTTGGGCAGCCAAAGGATCAGACGGAACCATTCAGGACGCCCTCCAGGAAGCTGTGTCTGTGGTACAAGGCTATGCTGCTACCGGCAGCCTTACGTGCTCAGTGGAAAAGTCGGAGTTGTTATTGGTATACAAGCGGCGCCGCAAAACCAATGATTCTCCTGACATTTCGCTGTTTCTTGATGGCCGACCTATTCCTCTAGTACCTCGAATTCGTATTTTAGGCCTCTACCTTCAGTCTGATGGCAAGGCCTCGCACACTGCACACCTTCTGACTCAGCAGGTAACTCAAATTACGCACATGATCCAACACATCACCAATCGCAGGAGAGGCCTCTGTGAGAAGGATGTCCTCCGCTTAGTACAAGCACTCATAGTTAGTCGGCTCACCTATCATCTTCCCTTTCACAATCTCACGCTAGCTCAAACCAAAAAGATGGACATCCTTCTACGGACAGCTGTGAAGGCGGCTCTTGGCTTGCCTCCACACGCATCTACACAACGCCTCCTTCAACTCGGTGTCCACAACACCGTAACCGAACTCATCGAGGCCCAGCACAACAGTCAGCTCCAACGGCTCAGGCAGACCCATCAGGGGCTGCGCCATCCTGTCTCGTCTTGGCTACCCGATTCCAAAAAAACCCACACAGTACCGCACCATAAACTTGCTCCTACTGTCCGCGCACTCATCAAAGTGGCTCCGATTCCACGCAATATGAATCCTTACCGCCACGCCGGTCGTCGACGTGCCCGAGTTCAGGCTATGACACGCGTCTTTGGTGATGGTACTACAGACTTACAGGTCCTTTACACTGATGCGGCACGCTACCCAGAGAAGTCAGCCATGTGTTTAGCCGTGATAGACGACACAGACGCCCTTGTGGCGTCTGCCACACTTCGCACTACAGACAGTGGTTTGGCAGAGGAGGGAGCTCTCGCTCTGGCAATTGTCCACGCTACGACATTGTCACATGACTCCCCTGTCACCATTGTAACAGATTCACAAGCTGCTTGCCGTGCCTTCGCTCAAGGACTTGTGGCTTCACATACACACCATATCCTCTCTTCTGTCTCACCGTCCGCATTACGTCCTGTGCGTATCGTCTGGACTCCTGGACACGCCTCTCTCCATGGTAATGAACGCGTTCATGCGGTTGCCCGAGAGCTGACCGGCCGGGCACCATTGGAAGAGCTGTCCAATCCAGACGACGCACCGACAGAGCCACTAAACTACAACGCCACGCTGGAGTACTACCGACAGAGCCGTTATACGTATCCTCCTCCTCATCCTTCACTTAACAGAGCAGATGCTGTCGCTTGGCGGCAACTACAGACCAATTCATTTCCTTGCCTCTATATGCTAAATCGCTTTCATCCGACTCTCTACCCCTCCTACTGCCCCTTCTGTGGATCCGTACCGACAGTGTACCACTCCACGTGGGAATGCTCTGCCCCACAGGGCGTTTCTCCCATTCCCAACCCCACCCCTTCCTCTTGGTAGTCTGCACTGCTCAGCTTACGCCGGCAGGAACAGCAGCAGCTGGTCCAGCGGGCTCGCAGGGTCGCGCAAGGCAATGGAGCCCTGGACTGAGGGCCCCACCCAAGGAAGGCTCTGTGTGCATTTGTTAATAAAAGTTTATTCTCTCTCTATCTCTCCTTTATTTGCAACAGCCCTAGAAGTATTTTGTAGCTGCCGCTTGAAATACAAACTTCAACTACATTATTCAAGGTGGGACTTCGTCAACAGCTTTTAAATAAAAGTGATATATAAGTATTAAACGATATTTACGAGTCAACAACATCGTGAATGCCATGATGAAGATAGTGGATTCATGACTGTCGTTTCGACGACGCTGGTGCCTTGAGCAAAACGCCCTCATCCTGTAATCAGTGCGATGTCGATGGTCAAGTAAAATCTTGGGCTGGAAGCATGTTGGTAAAAAGGTGGATGAGAAAAAAAAACATAGTTGATCCCTCTGTCATAGGAATCGGTATAACACGAAAGTGAAACGTGTCCTTACAGAAGTAGTCGAATATTTGCTGCACATTGATATAAGAGAGCTTGCACAATGTCTATTGGTGTGTTGACAGTTATAGCACCCTTTAACGTGGATGCATCCACGTTGACGCTAGATGGTACATCTGCATCCCGACGACTAACGTCTATGATGAATGATTAAAAAAATGCGCCCACCTCCCCGAAGGGAATCGTGAGGAAATGCGAATGCATTTCGCGCGCGCTTCACTGCATTTATATATGGTGGTTGTGGTTCGAAGAAGGAAAAGGCGCCTGATTTCTGCAGCCCGGTCGGGAGCAAGGCGCAGCGCCTTTTTTTGCTTTTTTCTTGTTTTTTAAAATTTTTTTTTATTTTTTTTAAATTTTTTTTCATATATAGCTCCGCCGAGCTCCGCCGCAGTCCGCTTTTAGTTAACGCGCACGCTGCGAATTTTTATTGTTCAACAACGCACAGGGGAAATCTCCCACCGGCACCACCTTGGAGGTCAAGATTCATTGCCATATATAAGGGGTGGCCAGTGAACGGTTGTGCAGCGCGAGCAGTCGGTTTTTTCAACCAAGAAACTCGCTAGCAGACGCTACCTGTGTCGGCGTCGCGAGGCGAGAGAGGGAGAGGGGGGGGAGCGTAGGAGAGGAGAGAGAGAGAGGGGGGGGGGGGGGCGCATGCGCAGTGGGAGTGCGGACGAGTGTGGGAGTGTGCCCGCAGGCGCTTGGGAAAGCGCCTGCGGGCAGAGATGCCTAGAGAAGAGAGGGGGGAGCGTAGGAGAGGAGAAGAGAGGTGGGACGCGCATGCGCAGTGGGAGTGTGGACGGCGCGGGCAGGGATGCCTAGAGGAGAGAGGGGGGAGCGTAGCAGGGGGAGAGAGGAGGGGAGGCGCATGCGCAGTGAGGGTGTGGTTGCCGCGGGGAGGGATGCCTAGAGGAGAGAGAGGGATAGAGGAGGTTTTTTTATTTTAATTTTTTTTTGAAAGGGTTTGCGCATGCGCAGTAAGGGTGGTCACGCCGCACACCACCGCCACCGGATTAAGCTTCGCCATAAGATGCTTCACATCTAACACCTGCCGGCGCGCACACCTCCTCAACCTATCCTCCTCCTCCTCCTCCGCGGACAACGCCAACGCCGCACAACGCCAACGCCGGATGCCTGACATAGCCCGACTATGAAATGCATTCGCATTTAAAAAACCCTTGTGGTCATAGATACTTGTGGTAGCTGTACGGTGAGAGCGTAGACATTGAAAACGGTGTGACAGCCAGAAGAGCGTCAATGATTGGGCGCCGAACTTGGGCTAAGGTCGCCTACTCGCGGCATGTTAGAGTTATTGAAAAACGCTGCCCGACCAGAGGGAAACGCAACGCGCGTCGTGTCTTTTTTCGCGGGGCGAGCTAGGAACATGGCTAGGGACGCGGAGTTACGGCCGCGCGACGCACTCGTGCGTCGCACTGCTATTTTTGGTATGGACGGATGCTACGAGTGTGAATGCTAGGGATAAGGTCGCCACCTGGCAGTGTGTTAATGCGTCGGCAAAATTGCACGTTTACTATTCGAAACACGCCGAATGAGATGGACGCGTAGAAACAACGCTTTGAAGAAATTAATCGTGCATTTCACGGTCACAACGCATTACTTCTCTTAGCAAGAGCACTGTGAGAGGACAGTGGTAGATATAAAAGGCTTGTTTTTAAAGCCTGCGAAGTATGTGACCGTGGCGCAGTGGATAGCGTGCCCGGAATCTCTTGTCGCGGACCTAGAGGTCGTAGGTTCGACTCCCGTTGACGGAACTTTTTTCTTTGTCTTGTGTATCATGTGTATTTTGTCGACGTCATTTCCGTGACGGAAATACGTCACTCAAATCTTGGTGGACCCCGGCATAAAACACTTTCATGTTTAAAAAAAAACGAGACGTTATCTCTCCATGTTTTCCAAGGTTTCATTCTTGTGACCGTTTGTCATCAGTGCTTAATATTCGAAAAATATTCGAAAAGTATCTGGTATTTCTAATAAGCACTATTCGATTCGAGCCCTGAATCGATAGATAGATAGATAGATAGATAGATAGATAGATAGATAGATAGATAGATATGTATGTATGTATGTATGTATGTATGTATGTATGTATGTATGTATGTATGTATGTATGTATGTATGTATGTATGTATGTATGTATGTATGTATGTATGTGTGTGTGTGTGTGTGTGTGTGTGTGTGTGTGTGTGTGTGTGTGTGTGTGTGTGTGTGTGTGTGTGTGTGTGTGTGCGCGCGCTCGCGTGCGTGCGTGCGTGCATGCGTGCGTGTGATGGGTCAAAGTAAGGTGATCCCGGCATGCGCAGGCTGTAACAGCCGTAAAGGGCACTGGTAGCAGGGTTTATCACAGGTGGCAGTGCAAACTTTACGTCATCTGGCTTTTGCGCGGGAAAAGTGTTATGATTGTACGCTCTGTAGTTGAGAACGAGGGCGCCGCGACGCAGGTGGAGAACCACGAATTAGCAAAGGAACATTCAACTTCAGCGTCATGAGTCTAATTGGCACGCAATAAACTTCATCATCCGCGGCAGAATGAACGAGTGCGAACTCTACTTTCGCGTTAACCGCTTGGGAAAGCGCCTAATTAGCTGCGTGCAAAGCGGCACCCCTTGCATGAAGACACATTAGGGGCTCTTATGCAGCAACCGGGTCCAGCAGGTGCTACAGTGCAGCCGCGAAACAACGCTGCTTGCCCTGGAGATCCTAATTGCGAACGTTGACCAGATGCCCATTTCCGCAGTGCACCTGTTCCACTCTCATCAACGTGTTTTGCCTTTTCTGTTCTCCTTTGCTCTTATAGCCAGTGTAGCATATAGCGAGCTGGACGCTCGTTTGGTGGTTCTCATTAACTTTCCACTTGTTGAATTGCTTATCTTGGTTGCGTTTAATCTCATTTCCTGCATGCACTCTTAAGCGAGCACAACGTTTTCATAAATTAGCTTTTAATACCACGTTTGTTCTCCACCTACTCTTTCCTTTTAATGTGTAGCACTATTTGGCGAGTCCGTTTGAGAAGTTCATCCCTCGGTCTGTCCTTGTTCCGCCCGAAAGAAACAAATGTGGGCCGATGCCGGATGCAGTGCGACACGGCCTGCCAGCAGTGGAGGTAAAAGAAGGAAATAAGGAACAGGAAATAAAGGAAAGACAGGGATGTTAACAAGTCTAAAAAAAATCTCGTATGCTACCCTACACTGGGAAAAGGAATGGTTGAGCTTTAAAGATAAAGATAGAGAGAAAGAGCGAGGGAGAGCACGCACGCACAAAGTCACACACCTCACAGTCACGATATCACCGTTGGTCTATGACCGCTGGTCCAAGTCTCATGCCCTCAAGAATTTGAGCACTGCCTTCGTCGCCTTCACTCGCGATGACCTCTCAGGGTCGACATTCCGGAATGGCTTTTGCCGCCATTACTCTGTGGTCTATGCGAGCTAGAGCAGCGCGGGTGGTAGCGAAGAAAGATCATAACACATCTTCTGCGACAGTCTTCGCTACAATGTGCTGACGTAAAATAAGCTTCCCATAGTGCAATACCGGATCCAACCACGGTCCTGTATTCACCCCTTTCGCAACACAGGTGTATAATGCGCAGCGTAAATCGATAATGTGCGCGCTTGACAGCGGCTGGCAGGGCTAGCAGTTATAGAGTGACAGCGAGGCGTAACTACGTGCCATACTTTATCACCGTGAGATCAGCGCTCTGTGTACTGGGAAAGCGCGAAAGAGAAGACTGCAGTTGTATCGGAGGGAGGGAAGTGAATGTGAAATATGAACCCATGTAGAGAAAGAGACAGAGAGAAAGAAGTAGTTGTCTTCATTACTATATTGGCGTACACGAACATCAATCTTCCCAATACAGCTGCTCGAAACAGCCATAACAGCAACAGAAGCAAGCCGAACGATCGTCGTGCTGCGGATGTAGGGGCCATGCCAGAATGAAAGAGACCCAACAGCGTATTCATTCGACAGTGGACACTTGACTCACCATGCTAGAGAATAAAGGAGAGACAAGGTTTTGCAAACCGCGCCGGAAAAAAGACAATTGCAAGGCTGTGTTACACAACTGGCGCCTTTGTGCTATTATAAACAATAACATTCTTTGCTGTCCTGTTGAACATACAGGTCGCGCACGTATTTGTTTTGAAATTATTTGCATTTATGTAAAAATTTATTGCGGCTATATTTACAATTCTGGGGGCATAAAACGTTGTTTTGCCTGCCTATTTTTGGCGCCTAAAACGAGCTTTTTTAATGCCGAAAAATCCGCGGCCTGTAGTGATGACACTTGCGCGTCCAGCTGGCTAACGGCGGTCCTTCCGGCATTAGTTCGTTCAGCGTACGCTCAAAATTAATGAAACAGTGTCTTCAGCAGTCGTATACTGTAACAAGCATCATTTCGACCTTCTGCACGGCATCAGAAGGGCGAAATGAGCATGCGCTCTTTAAATTATCAGCTGGCCGGGAGCCATCGTTTCCCGAACCAACCGCTGCCACGAACAGCACAGGCGAGAAATAGGGCGCCGACGAGGACGTCGCCCCTCCCCGTTAATCACGGCCACCGCGGGAACTGACCGGAGACAAATGATGCACCGTTCCTGTTAGAAAGGCAGCGCCCAACTTAAATGATATAAGACTGGCACGAAACGAAAAACCGAATAACTCCAAGGCGTATATACCCAGCGTTCACTTTTGTTCAAGGGTATACCACCAAGTATCGCCGCCCGTGAACGGAGGCGCAATGAATAACGAGCTTATTTTTCAACATATTTCGCGCTTTCTTTTTTCTCGTATAGGGTTAGCTTCGCTCAGCCTCCCCGCACTTTCTGCCCGCTTTCATTGATATCAGATGAGTACCGCGCCAGTATACGGCGCAACGGCAAACAAAGCTTGTATACATAAGGTTTTAGCAACATTAAGACACGAAAGGAAGGGGTATCTCCTGCTGTGAACGGAACTTGGGGCGTAGCAAGAAATATTTTGCGTGGAAGAGAGGGGGGGGGGGGTTGCGTTGACCAACCTGTATGTATGTTCGTGCGTGTGTTTGTATGTGTACGTGTATATACAAGGCACCCCAGCTATCTTAATCCACAGTTGAAAAATATGTCGACCCACTCTTTCACGACTCGACCAAATTCATACTGACTGTTGCATAGTGTGTCACACCATTTCTTGTGTCCTGCTTAGATTAATGAGGGAAGATTAATTAATAACATTTTGAAGCAACGAATATATACATAGACAAGAGATGCCAATATGAGAGTTGTAGATCGTACTACTGAAACGGCGCCACAAGGGAAGACGAATGCACTCGGAAAAAGGGGACACGAAACACAAGCGCCGTGTTTCGTGTCCTCTTTTCGTGTGCATTCGTCTGCCTTTGTGGCGCCGTTACTGTAGTATGAATTCATACCAACTTGCCCAGTTGTCAGTCCTTCTAAGTTGTAGATCGATTTGCAAAACTTCCGATTAGACAATGAGTGCCTAGCTGTTAAGTATTAGTGTTTTTCAAATTGAGTCAGATGCCCTCTAAATACAAAAAAATACCACGTGACATGACAGCTCTAGCACCTATGCGCGCCGTCGTTGTAGTACTCTTTAATATTCCGCGTATTATAGCATTTGGCCGGGTGTGCTGCCGCTTAAAAGGCGACAGGGTTGCGAATATGATGGTGACTGTGCGATGATACACCTGTTGTTTGCGAAAGCACGAGCGATAATCGCTGCGTATGCTTATCGCTTTCATGAACGACGGTGAAGGAAGCCTTTCGTCTGTACGCGGAACGTTAGGGAGTTCAGCAATCCGGCGTGCAAGCGAGCATGTCACGTGTTATATTTTGATATTTCGATGGTATCTTTAATACGCGGGAAAACATTAATGCTTAAAGGGACCCTGAAACGGTTTTGACGATTTTGTACAAACACATTGAGCCAGTAGACCAAGTCCTAGGGCTCATTTACAGACTAATTTAAGCTCTCTGCGTACACTGTGTAATTGATTACAACGCTATAAAGCTGCGAATCGCTGCAGATCACTGCGGCTCAGCCCAACGCGTTTTCAACCGCCCCTCCCCAGTATGACACGCAGTCTGCGCGCGATCTGATTGGCTGCGGTGTGCGCGCACGAAAAATTGGCTGGTAGGGTGGCGGCACCTGTCGGAGCAGATATCAATCCCTCCGCGATGTCTCTGTTGCCAGACGGCGTGCGTGCTGCCGGGCGCACTGGGGCTATGGTCTCCGAGATGCACGCAACCTGTTGGCGTGCAGTCTCAGAGGTCATCACTGGGCGAAGCTCAAATCATCGAGTGTGCTCACATGAGCTCTGCGATCGCCAGCGATGCCAGCGTGTATCATGAGTAGAGGAGGCAAAACAGGGGTAAGAAGGAGGGTATGATATAATTGGCCGTAGCCGCCTTGGTACACGGCGTGCAGCGAAATTTGTGGTGCCAATGGTTCGATGATGCTCTAGCCTAAACGCTGACAAAGCTTCAAATAACCGTTTCAGGGTCCCTTGAATAGATAAGAACTTAGAAACTGTCTAATCGGATGTTTTGCAAAATCTTTTTCTCTCGCTTCGTTGCTTGAAAAAGTATGTTAATCAATATTGCCTAAATAAAGAGCTCATAAAAATGGAGGAACCGTTAAGCATTGCCTTTCAGTTGAACGCGATAGCAATATCCGCACGCACACACGCACACCCGCACGCTATGATCGCCTTTCCAATCGCTTGCCTGCCTTCGATTCTTTCTTCTCGGTGGAGACCTATAGTGTGCCGCAAGCGAAGCCACACTGTAAACACCCTCCGGCTCCTTTCTTTGTTGCATCTGTCTCGAATTTTCGCTCACGGCCAATGCTGCTTATTCACTCACAACCAAATACGCCGCTGCCAACGTCGCCGATACCGGAAATTCTGCGAAACGAGCTGTTCAACGCTATCGTGTTCAAAATAGTGTGACATACTCCATGCATTAGTCAGCACCATGTATTTGGTAACGTCGTCGTCATGCTTTTAAACCATGGCTAGAGATAGCTGGGGCACCGTGTATTACATGTACACATGTAAAATTGAAACATTTCAGAGGCGGGAAGTAGGTCGAGCCCCCCTCTCCCCTCCCTTCGTATAGCTACGCCAATGAAAGAAACACAGGCGTAGCCCCAAAAGGCTGCTTCGCACTAGGAGTGACAAGCCTGAAGAAAGTCCGGAGCTGGGCAACCTGGTTTGTTTCTCTTCGGTATTCTTTTTTCTTTCCTTCTCTCTTTCTTTTTTTTTTCGTTTTTACTGTCTTTTTTTCTCTTTATTTGTTCCTCTCTCTTTATCTGTTTCTTTCCCTTTCTTGCTCTTTCTGTTTTTCTTCTTATTTTTCTCTTTGTCTCTCTTTTTATTTCGCGCTTGCTTCCTCTTTTTGTTCTATTTTTATACATGGTTTTGCCTGCGTTATGCCAAGCGCACTAGTTGTCGTTTTTTTTTTTTTTTTGCTGATTATGATAAGTGATCACCATCAAGGCGCTCGAAGAACAAGAGGAAGAATACTTCTTCATGGCGCGAGCGCGCGCTCAATATGCTACACATGAAGCGTTACGCCAAGCGACGACGACAGCATACTACAGCATACTACAGCATACTACAGCACACGACAGAATACGACAGCTCGGCCCCTAAAGTGCTCCGCACCTGGAAGAGGAGGGGGGGGTGGTATGTTTCGTGCTGCTAAAATCCACTACCCCTTAAATTCAAACAGTTTTTATATGTAGGTATTATTATAAACAGATCGTATAATAAAGCGATTGCAAAGTATTGTTATGTATTTATACGTACGCATAAAAGCACACAGATGAACCCAGATACAGAGAGGTCGAACACCGTCTCTCTCACCCTCCTCCGGCTACGCGCGTGATGTTAGTTCATCCCCCCGACCACCACGGACAATGGCCTCTCGTATAGTATTGTCCGGCAGCCGGCAAATAAAGACAGACGGAACGAACGCTGAGAACAAAATGTTCTGATATGGTGTTGGGACAGGCCGTTGTGCGAGGTCAGGGGACCCGAGTCATAATTTAACAAAGCCGCTGTTGTTAACAGCGTCAAAGACCGGAGCCGCGAAACCATTCGTCACGTGTCGGTGCGACAATGCCTTCCGACCGCGTCGACAATTTTATGGCGGTTGTTTCCTTGACGTCCCTGGGTGGTCAGTGTCTCTTATGTGCGTGACAAACGGGGGAAGCTGCCGGGTTTGCAACGTTAATTTT